>CAUYQV010077515.1:0-11797 GCA_963574575.1 Galagoides demidoff
TTTTTTTTTTTTTTGAGACGGAGCCTCAAGCTAACCCCCTGGGTAGAGTGCCATGGCATCACAGCTCATAGCAACCTCCAACTCCTGGGCTCAAGTGAGTCTCCTGCCTCTGCCTCCCAAGTAGCTGGGACCACAGGCGCCCGGCCATTCCTTGGTTGCAGCCATCATTGTTGTTTGGCGGGCCTGGGCTGGGGATTCGAACCTGCCACCTTAGGTGTACATGGCTGGTGCCTTAGCAGATTGAGGCACAGGTGCCGAGCCTCCAAGGTTGTTTTGATGAGAAAAACCTGCAAGAAACTCTGGTTAGCCTAGAAATGAGCCTTTGAGGTGAGATGGTTTCATCCCAGGGTGTGATGAGTCGTTAGTTCACAATGGCGTTTCCATCTAGTTTAAAGACATTGAACTAGGTAGGGGTAAGAAGGTTCCATAGGGACACACTTTTTAGTGGAATAGAAGTAACTCTACTTTCTCTGCTACAGGAATGTAAAATCATTGTTGAGTCTGATAGGCCATATGTTTCTAGTAAATAAATTACCCTATTATTAATGTAATCTGCAGGATAAAAAGTTTGGGATAATTAGCGAAGAAGTCAGTCACCCGTAAGACACATAACCAGAGAAAATTTGGCTTCATTAATTTCTTCATGATGTGAAACTCCTGGCTAATAATTACAGTTGTCTTAATTGAACTTTAGTTGGCAGTTTTCTGCCTGTCAACTGAGCAGGAAATAGATTTCAATTTCATGCCTGTGATCATCTACTAATTAGTGTATGAAATGCTTTTATTTACAAAAGTGTGCTTGCATGTCTTTTTTTTTTTTTTTTTTTGAGACAGAGCCTCAAGCTGTCCCCCGGGGTAGGGTGCCATGGCATCAAAGCTCACAGAGCAACCTCCCACTGCTGGGCTAAAGCGAGTCTCCTGCCACAGCCTCCCCAGTAGCTGGGACCATAGGCGCCCGCCACAACGCCCGACTATTTTTTGGTTTCAGCCATCGTTGTTGTTTGGCGGGCCTGGGCTGGATTCAAACCTGCCACCTTAGGTGTATGTGGCTGGTGCCTTAGCCACTTGAGCCACAGGCGCTGAACCTGCTTGCATGTCTTTAAGCCAGAACTCTCCAACAGAACTATAGTAGCCTCCATATATGGACCTTAACATTTTCTAGTAGTTTCATTTAAAAAATAAAAATAGGTAAGATTAGTTTTACTATGTATTATATACCTATATATTAAATAGACTATATTTAATGGTATGCTATATTTAGTGGTATACTTACTTAACCTAAAATATCAAAATAATGTCATGTCACCATATAATCAATATAAAAAGCACTATAAAGATAATGTTTATATAAAGCATTAAAGATCATGTTTTGATTTGTATATGAGGTCTTAGAAACCCAGTGTGAATCTTACACATACCATGCATATCAGTGTGAGCTAGTCAGATTTCAAGCATTCAATAGCTGTGTGTGGATAATAGCTGTTGAATTGAACAGCACAGCTTTAAATTGTCCCTCTCTCTATAGTTAGGCAGAGGATTTTAGAGGGAGAGGGAAATAGAGTGGGAAGGAAAGAAAAAAAGAGCCCTTGTTGGATAAAGAGAATCTGCAGCCCCAAATCTCCTTGAATAGGTATCCCTGTGTTCACTGTTCATTGTCTTTAGAGACAAGGTCTTACTCCATTGCTCAGGCTGGAGTGCAGTAGCACAATCCCAACTCACTGCAGTCTCCAACTCCTGTGTCTCAGCCTCCCAAGTAGCTGGGACCGCAGGCACTTGCTACCATGCCTGGGTATTTTTTTTTTTTTTTTG
This sequence comes from Galagoides demidoff, assembly GCA_963574575.1. Taxonomy (NCBI): domain Eukaryota; kingdom Metazoa; phylum Chordata; class Mammalia; order Primates; family Galagidae; genus Galagoides; species Galagoides demidoff. The sequence continues at coordinate 1,810 of CAUYQV010077515.1, forward strand.
CAGTTTTGGCCAGGGCCAGTTTTAAATCTGCCACCCCCAGTATATGGGGCTGATGTCCTACTCCTTGAGCCACAGGCGGGGCCCCACGCCTGACTATTTTTGTCTCAGTATGTTGTGAGGGTTGGTTTTGAACTCTCAGCCTCAAGGGATCCTGCCTCGTCAGTCTCCCAAAGTGCTGGGTTTTATAGGAGTGAGCCACCTTGCTGGACTCTGCTCACCATTTATTTTTTGAGACAGAGTCTCATTTTGTTGCCGTCAGTAAGAGTCCTGTGATGTCATAGCTCACAGCAACCTCAAACTCTTGGCCTCAGCCTCCTGTGTAGCTGGGACTACAGGCATCTGCCACACCGCCTGGCTATTTTTAGAGGCTGGGTCTTGTTCTGGCTTAGGTTGGTCTAGAACCTATGAGCTCAGGCAATCTACCTGCCTCAGCCTCCCAGAGTGCTAGGATTACAGGCATGAGCCACCTCGCCTGGCCCCTCTGTTCAGCATTTAAACTTTAAACCTAAAGCATTAGTTTCCTTTATTTAACATCCAGAAGGGGATCATGATCAAAATGATCTTTTTTTAAAAACTTTTAATTAAAATCATTACTGTGTACATTTATGGGGTACAATGTGATGATTTGATATACAACATGGAATGCATAGATCAAACTGATTAACATAGCCATCACCTCACTTACTTATTTTTTGTGGTGAGACATTTAAAATTTACTCTTAGCTATTTTGAGATATACCCTTGCATTGTATCCATTAGGTGAGATCCCACCCAAAACCCTCCCTCCTCCCACCAAATCACTGTCTCTCCTTCCTCACTCCTCCCCCTTGCTAGACTACATTTGTGTTTTATCATTTGTATGAATGTGTAAGTGTTTATATATTGGTTTCATAATAGTACTGAGTACATTGGATACTCCCCCCCCCATTCTTAAGATACTTTACCAAGAAGAATGTGTTCCAACTCCATCCAGGTAAACATAAAAGATGTAAAGCCTCCATCATACTCAATGTCTGCCCTAAACCAATTTGAGAAGGGAGAACAGGTGGTTTTGATCTGGCAGAATGAGAATGGACTTTGGGGACAGGACAGACAGAACTGAGTTCAAAGCAGCCCTGCAGATCTGTGAGCATGTGCAAATCTGTAGCCCTTTTGACCACACTGTAATAATGGGGGAGAAAAGTGCAGGGCTTTAGTGGGGACGAAATTAGATTTCTCGTGTGGACGTCCCTCTCTGAGGCCCTGTGCGGTGTATGGGAGGCACTCACTCTGCCAGAGCCGTTGCCTTCCTCTTCCATCTGCTTTCCGTACCGGGACACTTAACCTAGTGTTCAGTCTACTCTTTTTCAGGGTCTGAACCGATTTCCTACTCTACATTCCCCAGTTTCCGCTGCCACCCCGCTCATAGGCACGCTTTAATTGTGATTGTGTTATGAATATAAAAAACTTACCGTTGGGCGGCGCTGTGGCTCAGTGGGTAGGGCGCCGGCCCCATATACCCAGGGTGGCGGGTTCAAACCCAGCCCCGGCTAAACTGCAACAAAAAAATAGCCGAGTGTCGTGGCGGGCACCTGTAGTCCCAGCTACTCGGGAGGCTGAGGCAAGAGAATGGCCTAAGCCCAGAGGTTGCTGTGAGCTGTGACTTCACAGCACTCTAATAAGGGCAACAAAGTGAGACTCCGTCTCTAAAAAAAAAAAAATTAAAAAAAAACCTTACTGTCGAAGCACCAGTAATAAGGGCAATAACAATTCAGTTACTGCCCATTCCAAATCCACGTGAAATGTTGCATTAAATCCTCAAAACCTCGTGAAAAGACCTGCAGTACTTTTACTTTTGACCGATGGGTGGCAGCATTGTCTAAGTCACTGAGCTCTGAGCGGCTGGGAAGTCAGTTCCCTTCCCAGTGCATTGTAATCATCAGTGGTTCCTCTAATTATGGGTGGTTCATTCTCTTGACCAGGAGGAGAACTTTTCCTCAAAAAGTCTAGGGCGCTGGATTACAACGTCAGCTCCCAACGTGCTAGAGGAAACCCAGGATGCAGAACTGCTCTTCATTTGGACACGTGGGGAGACTGTCCAGGCCCAGGATCAAGATGCTTATTAAGAGGTGAAGGGGGTGGGGAAGTGGGTCCCTGATCCGGGCTTTGGAAGGTGAGACAGGAGAGAATACTTTCCAGCAGGAGATACCCAAACATCAAGACGAGAGGGAGAAGAGGTTAGAGAGGGGGATCCTCCGAGGCCGGATGAAAACTGCAACAGCCTCTACAAGCAGAGACCGGCACCAAAGACTGGTCTTCTGGTAGGTTCGTTGTAGTAACTGGGAAGTGGCTTTCTTGTTTTCAACAGTCTCTGCCCCACCCCAGTAACACCTCTCATCATTCAATCAGAAGGATGTGTTTTGAAAAACAAGCTCTGTTTTTTGTCATAGTTTGTCACACAGATATATATATATATATTTTTTTTTTTACATTTTGAAAAACTTTATTTTTTGGCCTTAATTCTTTTTAAAATAGCAAATTAATATGAGGATACAAATGATTAGGTTACAACATTTGCATCTGTTAGGTAAAGTCTCTGTTGTAGTTGTACCCCTCACCCAGGGGGGTGTTCCATATACTTTTTTTTTTGAGACAGAGCCTCAAGCTATCCCCCTGGGTAGAGTGCTGTGGCATTACAGCTCACAGCAACCTCCAACTCTTGGGCCTAAGCAAGTCTTCTGCCTCCACCTCCCAAGTAGCTGGGACTACAGGTGCCCGCCACAACGCCCAGCTATTTTTTGGTTGCAGCCATCATTGTTGTTTGGCAGGCCCGGGCTGGATTCGAACTTGCCAGCTCAGGTGTATGTGGCTGGCACTTAGCGGCTTGAGCCACAGGCACTGAGCCCCATATATTCTTACATTGTGCCCATTAGGTGAGAACACACCAATCCTCCTCCTTCCTCTCCTTTCCCCCTTCCCCCCAACTTGAATTAAGTTGAGTTTTTCTCTTGTGTGAGGGTGTGTAAGTTTGTCTACTGGCTTCATATTAGTATTGAATACATTGGATACTTGCTTTTCCACTATTGTGAAATTTTACTAAAGAGAATGTTTCCCAAGTCTATCCATGTCACCTAGAATTTCTATGCATCCCCTAACCCCAACACACAATACAAGGATAGTTGGTATTCCGCATGATAATACTGAGGAACCACATTATTCAACTATTTGCACGGAAGAGGATCTAACTATATTTGCCAACTTAACAGTTCTTTCAGGCTTTCCTTTAAATGTCCTGACTCTCATCAGGTGGGTCTGTTTGACCTATTTGGACCAAGTGATTAACCTGAGAACATTAAGAGAACGCAGAAAACCACAAAGGAGAAGGCTGGGCGTGGTGGCTCACACTCATAATCCTAGCACTCTGGGAGGTCAAGGCAGGTGGATCATCTGAGCTCATGAGTTTGAGACCGGCCTGAGCAAAATCGAGACCCCCTGTCTCTTAAAAAAAGCTGGGCATGGGCAGCACCTGTGGCTCAAAGGAGTAGGGTGCCGGCCCCATATACCGGAGGGGGCGGGTTCAAACCTGACCCCGGCCAAAAACTGCAAAAAAAAAAAAAAAAAAAGCTGGGCATTGTGGTGGGTGCCTGTAGTCCAAGCTACCCTGGAGGCTGAGGCAAGACGATCACGTGAGCCCAAGAGTTGGAAGTTGTTGTGAGCTATGATGTTATAGCACTCTACCTAGGGTGGCAAAGTGAGACTCTTTAAAAAAAAAAAAAAACAAACACCAAGGACAAAATAAAAAACCTTCCGTTAGCTTTAAAATATATTTTTTTGATATATGAAAAGGCATTTTATTATTACTATTTTGCTATATAACATATTAGTGAATATATCAGATTGCATTTTCTCAAATGGCATATGAGGCACATTTCTCTTCAATTCCCTAGAAAACCTCAGTATCATCTGTCCTTCGAGGATTCAGTTTCTTTTCTTTTTTTTTTAAAGATTTTTTGTATTAAATCATAGCTGTGTGAGGATTCAGTTTCTTACGATGAGTGTGATACTGTCCACGAGGATACCAACAGTGCTTAGTAGTAACGAACACTTTGCTAAGTTGTTCTCTCATGGGTCCTTGTTTAAGCCATTTACTTTTTTCTGCTAATCTGGTTTTCAGCACTTGATCATGTGTTTCTTCATTATTACTCACAGGGTCTGGTAGAGGAATAGGTTTTGTGTGTTCTTGTGGAATGTCCACAGAAGGGTGGTAGCGTACTATTGTCCTGCCATCAGATGTCAAAGCAGGCTCTACTTTGCAATTACAGTCATCTGGTAGAGAAGAATATGGAGATTTATGACAAACACAATATAAAGTTCCATTTTGGATTGGAAATAAACGTTTCAAGAAACTTCTTTTTGATATCGCCCATTTTACTGCTGCTCCAGCCATGGCGTATCAAGATACTTATGAAAAAAGATGTTTCGAAGGAACACTGCTTTTAAAATCTGCTTCTAGGAAAAATCAATTTTTATCCCTTGACAGTGTCTCACGGTGAGCCGGCCATCTTGTTTCGATCAAAAGATACATATCTTAAAAAACAGGATAGGAAACTATTGGTTATTGTTCTAGGGGCGTGGACTTAAACCAGAAAAGCTTCTGAAGTCAAGCTACATGAATTCCGTGCTAACAACAACAACGAAAGAGAGCAGGAGACCTGCAGGATTACCTGTTTGATTATTTGGTTATTTTTTTCTGTTTCTGGTGTGCTGAGTATTGTGATAGATGGGGCAGGGTGGAGCCATGAATAAGGCACCTTCCTTGTTTGCAAGTCCTTACAGTTTACTGGAGAAGAGCAACAAGCACATCCATAATCCCAATATGGCAAGTAGCACAGTAGGGGGATATACTTTGTTATAAAAATAGAGAGAAAGGCTCTTAACTGCCCACTGGCAGCCAAGAAATCTTCACAGGGAGCTGACACAAGCTGAGTCTTTAAAGGCAAATGGGAGTTAGAAGGATAGTCCAAGCAGAGGAAAGAAATGTGCAGACGCTTATATCAGATTGTTTATTGTGTGTGGGGAACAGCAAGGACACTGGCAGGAGACGACACGGTGTGTGAATAGACTGGGGCACAGGGTGTGATGGGGAATGAGTCTGGACAGGGAAGCAGACATGAGAAAATGATGAGATTTTTATGTCATGCTGGTAGTTTGGAATCGTATCTTATAGGATTTGATGATGGGTGGATACGGGGGCAAGTAAGTGGGAGGTGTATGAGATGCTTCCCAGGCTTCTAATTCGGGTGATAGGATGAATTCTGGGAATTCAGAGGGGCAGGGTGGTGGAGATGAAAAAGATGATACATTTGCTTTGGGACCTTGAGGGATCCTGCCACCATGACAACTTACTACCAAAACACTGGCCAACGAGAGAGATCTAGAGTTCCAGTTCCAGACTTTGCTTAGTAATAATTGCCATTTATGGAGGACTTACTGTGTGCCAGATCCTTTATCAATCCTCTTGTTAGAGCCTCTTAACAACCCCATAACCACATTTGACGGATGAGGGCAATCAAGGCTTGTGACATGTCCAAAGTCACATGGCCAGTGAGAGGGAGAGCTGAGATATGAACTAGGTGGCTAGCACAGCCGGCATTCCTGACCTCTGCCTTCTCCAGGAGCTGTCTGCATGGCAGTTGAAGCTGAAGCCACAGGTCTGGATGGGACGCTCAGGGACAGGCTGTAGAATGAGGAGAGTAAATGAGTGAGGCTGGAGGTCTGGGGAACAAAGCCGGAGCAGGAGGTAGGGGAGACTGGGAAAGAGTTGCATGGAGGAAAACAAGGAAAGGATACGGTCAGCAGCCCAAGAAGAGATTTCTTTTCTTTTTTTTTTTTTGAGACAGAGTCTCAGGCTGTTTCCTTGGGTAGAGTGCTGTGCCATCACAGCTCACAGCAACCTCCAACTCCTAGGCTCAAGTGAGTCTCCTGCGTCAGCCTCCCAAGGAGCTGGGACCACAGACGCCCACCACAATGCCCGGCTATTTTTTGGTTGCAGCCTTGGTTGCAGCTGTCGTTGTTTGGCGGGCCTGGGCTGGATTCGAACCCACCACCTTAGGTGTACGTGGCTGGTGCCTTAGCCACTTGAGCCACAAGCGCCGAGCCCCAAGAAGAGATTTCAAGGAGGGAGAAGGTCAACAACGGCAAGTATCACAAAGAGGGAGGGTGAGAAAAGGACTGAACAGTAGTTTTGGCCTTCCCAAGATACCTATGTGTCTTCCTGGCACTGGCACCAGCCCCACATTTCCAGCAGATGGCCAAGCATACGAGAAAGTAAGCACGTGGGCATTCCACAGGCGTCTTCACCCTCCAGGTTCCTTTTCTGTTGACACTACTCCTTTCTTTTCAGACATCCAGAATACACACTTCAAGATGATTTCTTTCCTCCTTCAAGACAGGATCCTGCTCTGTTACCCAGGCTGAAGTGCAGTGCCATGGTCATAACTCACCTCAAGCTCAAACCCCTGGCTCAAGACATCCTCCTGCCTTAGCTTGAAGGAGCTGGGGCTGCAAGTGTGGGCACCACACTTGGCTAATGAAGGTTTTTTTTTTTTTTTTTTGTGGAGACAGGTCTCACTGTATTGTCCAGGCTGGTCTTGAACTCTTGGCCTCCTGCCTCAGCCTCCCAAAGTGCTGGGAGCCACTGCACCCAGCCTGGGATGATCTCTGATGTCTTTATTCCACACGACCACCAATGAGCGGGTCCCGTGGACCCTAACCTGACGTTTCTCTCATCTCCCCCTTCCTCCTCATGCCCTCTCTGACACCACACTTCTCTGCTTTTCACCTACACGATTACATTTCTATCCTGACTTCCCTTCCTGCCTCGGGTTGCATCCTCCTCTAGTCTGCCTTGCCCAGGTAATCTTTGGGAAGCTTCATCATGCCACTCCTTGGCTTAGGGACTATTTTCAGTAGCTTTTCATGGTTTATGACATGAGTTTTAAATCTCGCCCCCGCCTCCCGCCCATTGTGTGCCGCGCTGCTCATTCTCTGGCCAGAATGAAACAAATGTTTTGTTTCTTGAGTTTCCTTCCTCAGATTCATTGCTTAGAGCAATCCTTTCACTTGGACGAACTTTCCTTTCAGCTTTCAGGTTCAAATCCTGCCTGTCCTTCAAAGGTCATCTCAAATACTGTTTTCTCTGTGAAGTTTTTCTTGGTTCCTTCCATGAGAAATAATTTCAGACTTTCTGAACTCACATGACTGTGACACTTTATCTGGACTCCTCTTAGGGCAATTAATGTTTTCTACCTTTGTGTATGTGTGTGTGTGTGTGTGGGGGGGGGGAGGACAGTATGTATGTCCTAGTTTTTAAGGCCATGTTATTTATAAACTTTTTATATATCTTATTTTGCTTGCCACATAGACATTCTATTTGCAGGTGTTTGTCGAAAATTTATTTATCAAAGGAATGAATGGGTGTGGCAAAGAAAGTCATTTCATAGATGGTTGATTTGACTGTCAGGATCTGTAAAGTCTCTGGATTTTTCTTTTAAAATTATCTCCCTCGACTAAGACTCCCTCATTCCCTGACCTCTGAGCTAGATGGTGAAGACCTATAGTTAAGGTTGGAGAAAAGTTAATTTTAAGAAGCATCAACATCCATGATAGATGGGCTTAAGCAGCTCTTTGGTTTCTAGAGGAACTAAAGTTTCCTATTTGGGGAGAAATCTGCGATTCATTGGAGCATCTCAACAGCCAGTCTTGTTATTCTTGAGATGCTTAATGTAATCACCCTCTGCAGAGGAAACATCCAGAATGCGCTTTTGAAAGTGGATAGATGGTACGATAAAAGAAAAAGGTGCTTGTCTTAGGGATGGAATCTTGAATCTCTTGGAAATATCTTCATGTCTGGTGACTGTATAATATTTCCAGGTTTCCCCTGGACTCACAGATAAAACCAGACTAGGGAATTAGAGGCCATAGCCAGGACGCAGGCCCCAGTTTGGTGGAGCCTTTCTGTCCTGCTTGTGAAATTCAATCTAGACTGGAGTTTCTGTGGCCGAGCCTTCTTTCCTGCATGGTTCCCTTTGCCCTTCTCTGGCCTTTGAGGGTATTTTCTTCTTCTGTAGCTGCTACGTATGGACGAGCTGCTTGTTAAGCAAAGTGCAGGAGAACTCAAGGGAAGGGATCAATGGAAAATGTCTCGTGGTGTGACGTTTATTTGCGTTTCAATGTCAAGTTTAAACTTTATAATTTTAGCATGTGGGCAGTTGGAGTTCTTAGTTTCTTATCTGCTTAGACAGAACTGAATTTCTCCTTTGGAATTAAAAAAAAAAAAAAAGACTGTTGAATTGCTCTCTTTGCCAAATCCCACGCCAGGCAGATAATCAGCAACACATTTAACTTCTCTTAGTCTTTTCTAATGAAGACAGCATATCCTTCCTAGCTGCTTCTCCCCTCCCTTGCCCATCCACCTCCCTGCCTCTATTCAGTGATGGGCTAGCCAACAGGCCATGGGGGAGCCAAGGTCAATGATGCATCTTCATCAAAGGTCAAAGTGCCTCCAATCCTGGGGGAGAGGAGAGTGGGAAATGAGGCCTACCCACTGCTGCATTTTGTGAGCAGGACTGTCTGATTCCCCTCCCCCAAATGTGAAACTTAAAGATTGAGAATGTCCCAGCTATGGGTGCCACCCTTCTGTTAGCTTGACTATCGCTTTGTGCTTTCATCCTTTCTCTATGTCCCTTTTGCCCAATCTCTGCCTTGTTCACACTGATCCCTTCTTACATGGCAACTAAGGAGATTAATTTAAATCATGTTCTGCAAATTAGTGGGTCCACATATGCTCACAATTCTTTTCTATTTTAGAGAGAATGGTTTTGGTATTTTTGTGGAAGTACTCTAAGCCACTTTTCCTTAATGGTTTGTTCTCCTGGTCCTGAGTCCTGTATGTAGTATGTTTTTCCTTCCTACATGGGCCTTTTCCTTTATTTTCTTTCCTCTTTTAACTTGTGCCTGATGTCTTTGCCTGCTGCTCATTAGAAACTTGTAGGTTGGGGCAGTGTCTTGATTTATAGAATAGACAATCAGATAAGACTGTCTTCTTAAAAGTGAGGCTCGGGTCAGAAATTCCTTTTGTGCTCTGGACAGAAATTGTAGTAATTTTAAATGGGGGCTAAGGTTGAGAATTGGAAGTTCAAATTTAGAATTGATTGTCCAAGCTCTCTGGATTCTAGCTCGTGAGGTGTACCAAAAAAGGGTTGGTAGAATCAGGGGCTTACTATGCAAGCAAAGGTGACCAACCTTTAAGACTTTAGCCAAGACTGTGAAGGGTGACCAAATAGGAGAGCAAACTATAATATGTTTCTAAGTATTTAATTAAACCTTCTAGAATGATGTCCGTCTAATATTCTGACCCATGTAAAGAACTAAGGCCAGCAGGATGGGGAATCGTGTACATAGGGCACTTTATAGCTTGTTAGCTCTTATCACAAAACATGTTATTTTTGCTTAATAATCACCACATCCTTGTGGAGAAGGTGTTACTATTACCTCATCTTATAGGTGGAACCGAGGCCGGAAAGTGAGGTTCATGGCCGTGACAGCACACGCAGTGACTGAGACAATCCAGCTCATCTGACTTCAGATCTCCGCTTCTTTCCGTACATGGAAGTCTGTGTTTTGCTGAGCAAGTGTGACAAAGATAAAAAATCGACATAGTTTGCATTCAGAGACTTTCCTTTTCCCCTTCCTTCTAAAAGGCAGTGGGGTGGGTTTCTTGGATGGAGAGCTGCTTTTGTTGAATGGAGTCTGATAATAAGAAGAGAGAACTGGGCTCGGCGCCTGTGGCTCAAGCGGCTGAGGTGCCAGCCACATATACCTAAGGTGGCGGGTTCGAATCCCCAGCCCGGGCCGCCAAACAACAATGATGGCTGCAACCAAAAAATGGCCGGGCGTTGTGGCGGGCACCTGTGGTCCCAGCTACTTGGGAGGCGGAGGCAGGAGACTC
>CAUYQV010077516.1:0-21050 GCA_963574575.1 Galagoides demidoff
GTGATGGGAAAGATTACCTATATTTCTGCCTAACAAAGGTACAAGTGAACTTTTCTAGAACTAGAATATAAATGTGTTGATACAATGATTAACCGAATGATGTGAAAGTTATGTTAACCAGCTTGATGAAGGTGTTTCAAATTATATATGAAACAGCACAATGTACCCCATGTTTGCATCAATGTACACAGAAATCAATTAATAAAAAAAAAAGAATGGAAAAGAAAAGTATCCAATATACCCAATACCAATATGAAACCAATATATAAACAACTTAGTGTTCACACAAAAGACAAACACAAGTATAGTCTAATGGGGGGTGGAGGAGGGAGGGTGACTGGCAAGTTCCCACCTAATGTGCACAATGGAAGGGTATACAACATACTCCCTGGGTGAAGGGCTCAATTATAACTTGAACTTTACCTTGGAAATGAAAACAATGTAACCTAAACATTTGTACTCTCATATCTATCTGGAAAAAAAAATTACCTGTGAAACTATAAAACACATAGATGTTTAGAACTTATGCAGGCTTACTGGAACTTTAAAAGCAGACATCAATCTTTTTTGTGTTAATCCTAGGTGATTTAAATATCTATCTTAAGTCAAAAACCCAGTGCTCCTAAATAACCAAAAGAATCAATGAAAATGTACAATAAGAGAACTCAGGAAGTAACCAACTCTCAAATTAATGTATAGCAATCAAAAGATTCATCTATAAAAACAACAAGTGAAAGATACATTTTAGAAAATAGCCCAATTATAATATTAGCAAAAAATATAAAACACAGAGTAATGAAATGAAATAGAAGCATGTGTGGATCTCTCCAGAAGAAACTTTTTTAAAATGCCCCTGTGGGACGTAAGAGACAAAAAGAACAAATGGAAAGTTCATGTCTACAGGAAGGAAGATTCAACACCATAAAAATAATCAGTAAGACATGTTAGAAAGAAACAAGTGGGTTCCCAAGTTCCTATCCAAAAATAGCAAAGGAAAATCACTAGGAAAATGGTGAAAAGAAAAGTACTGAGGGATTGAATGTATAAGAAGTGAAAACCTATTATGAAACCATAATAAGTAAACCGGAGCAGGACTATCATAAAGGTACAAAAAGCACATATACGTAGTCATAATAATAAAAACTGTTACAAAAGGCAATCAATAAATAGATCAAATATATAAAAGGACTTGGTATTTAATAAAAGTGTCATTTCAAATCAATGAAGAAAATATAATCTATTCAATAGATGGCATCATCATAAACAACATAAAAATTTAAATACACAGGTAAGAACATGGCAGGGGAAATTTTAAAATAAATTTGGAGTGGAGAATGTTTTTCTAAATTTGAATCAAAACCCACAAGCCAATGAAAAGACTTCTAAATTCAACTACCAAAAGAATTTCTCAAGCCAGGTGTAGGGGCTCATGCAGTAGTCCTAGTACTCTGGGAGGCCAAGGCAGGTACCTGAGCTCAGGGGTTGGAGACCAGCCTGAGCAAGAGCAAGACCCCTGTCTCTACTAAAATAGAACAGGCATTGTGGTGGGCAACTGTTGTGGCAGCTACTCAGGAGGTGGGGACAAGAGAATCACTTGATCCCAAGAGTTCAAGGTTGCTGTGAGCTAAGATGACACCAGGACACTCTACCCAGGGTAACAGAGTAAGAATATCTCAAAAAAACAAAGAAAAGAAAACAAACAAACAAACAAAAGAATTTCTCAAAGCCAAGAAAAAACTATATAAAGGCAAAATAAAACTGGGAAAAAAAATCTACTCCTAAACCACAATGTGCTAATTTTATTAGTAGCTAATAAACTGCACAAGGAAAAGGTTAACTTCCCCACCGACATTTCAGCAAAGGTCATGGACAATAGTAGCAGAAGAAAAATAAATAAACAAATAAAAATAAAACCTCAAATGGCTCTTAGCCACACATGCAGGTAGACATTTCCCACTTGTCCAATTGATAGTGATCACAGAGTTTTATTTAGAAAACAAACACGAAAACTTTTGTTAAAGGTTTAGAAGATAGCACTTTGATGCGCCCTCAGTGAGAACACAAATTGAAACAGCTTCTGAGAAGGCTGAGTTAGCAATAGCTTAAATTTAAAATGTACATATCCTGAAAAGCCACTTCTATAATTATAACCTCACTTATATTAGGAATTGATACATAGCAAAGTCATTCCTTATAGTATTATTTATAAGATCAAAAGATTGAGGGCAAACTAAAGGTCTAGCTAAATAAATTCTAAGTTCACATCCATCTAATAGAATAATTGTTCACTATTTATAACAGTGGTTCTCAACCTTCCTAATGCCGTGGACCTTTAAAACAGTTCCTGTGGGTCACGACCCCTAGGTTGAGAACCGCTGATTTAAAAGAAGAAAACGTATTTATGTGTACTGCTATATTCAAAAATCAAGGTGAAGAACATGTGTTTATTCTGGGAATGTCTTTGTGTATGGGATATATACTTGTTTATAAAATGGGTTATCGCCTCTAAAATGAACATGAATTCAGGACTAGTCATTTCCTCTCGGGAGAAAGACCTGGTGTCTATGGAGAAAGAGTAAAAGAAAGGTTTGCTTTTCATGGTATATGGTTTTGAATATTTTTATTTTTATGACATTTACTCAATTTTGAAAAATGACTCAGAAGTCTCAAAATAAATGCCCTACCTCCTTGCCCGAGGGTTTACCAGTTTGTTTTTCAGACACAGCTCCTTTGAGACAAGGAGAGACCACACCCAAGGCAGAGCTGCCCAGGAAATCCCTAATAGGCTTGTAAAGCAAGTGATCTGGGTTAAATGCAGTCAGCTCCTGTGCCTGACTGGCTCCATCAGGACCCAGCCCTCTTTCACCTCCCCCGCTGAAATTGCTTCCAATGTTCTGGGCTCCCTGACTGTTATAAGCAGGCACATCACAGCTCTCTAAATGAGCTTGTCTGCTCACTCCACTGACAGCCTTTCCTTCTGTGTTCACGAGAGACACCAGCACGGCATCCCACCATCTTTCTTGGGTTGCCACAGTTAGATATCTAAGGGTCCCATCTCTTTGATCAAGGCCCAGATCAGTTTCTCAACCTTCTACTCCTGCCCTACCCACATTGACAGGTTAGTCACATCCAGGGCATCCACTGCAACCCCCACAATTTAGTTTCTATCTTGGCCTCAGTATCCTCTCTCCTTATAGTGCCTACTTTTCAGTTCAAAAGAGATCCATTCTGATGAAATCCAGATAGCATCTTAGTGATAGTGAGGTATTCATGCTTTCATTCATCCACCCTAACACTATTTATTAAGTAGGCATTCCTTGCTAGGGACATTTCTAGGTACTAAGAATATAGTGGTGAACAAAACTGGCATGGTTCTTGTCCCGCTATGTCACCCATTCTAGGACAAGAGACAATGCACATGAAAATTAGAAAAAAGAATTCCTGAAGGGAATATACTGGGAGATGTGATGAAAAATAATAAGGTTGGAGTGGATGAAATTGCTTCTGAAACAGTGGTCACAAAAAGCGTCTCTGAGAGGCGACACCTAAGCCAATGCTTGAAGAATGAGAAAGATCAAAATGTACAGAGACCTGAGGGAAGAAAGTGCAGGCTTAGCAACTCCAAGGCCTTGGGAAGAAAGGAGTTCGATTTCTTCTTCTTCTTCTTTTTTTTTTTTTTTTTTTTTAGGGACAGAGTCTCACTCTGTCACCCTCGGTAAAGTGCCATGGCGTCACAGCTCACAGCAATCTCCAGCTCTTGGGCTTAAGTGATTCTCTTGCCTCAGCCTCCCAAGTAGCTGGGACTACAGGCGCCCACCACAATGCCTGGCTATATTTTGTTCCAGTTTGGCTGGGGCCAGCTTCAAACCCATCACCCTGGGTATATGGGGCCGGCGCCCTACTCACTGAGCCACAGGTGCTGCCCAGGAGCACACTTCGTTTTTGGTGAAAACTAAAAATGCCATTGGCAAAGCAAGGCAGGCTGGACCACATAGAACCTTTCCACCCTGGTAAGGAGATAGACTTCAGTAAAAGTAAAATAGAAATCCAATGAAGAATTTAAGCCGGGGAAATGACATGCCCAGCATGGACTGTGGATTGAAAGGAGTGGAGGGGTGTAGGATGAGTTAAAAAAGGAGGCAGTGAGGTGGATTCAAAGTCTCCTGGGATCCCATAGTACAGAGGAAGCACTTGGTTAGAGAGCTGGCAGTGAAATGAAGAGGTGCAAGTACTTTTTTAAAATTACGGAGACTAAGAGAATTTACTGCTATTTATCAGATGGGATGGTGAAAAAGGCCCAGAGAGGAGTTTGGGCCATAATTCTGAAAGCAACAATCTCTAATGTCACAAGCCTGAATGCTGAAATCCTCAAAAATTAAAATTCCTGAAGCCTAAAATCCTGAAAATCAAAACCCAGAAAGATCCAAATGCTGAAAATAATTTTTAAAAATTATCAAAAAGGCATTTATTGACCTTTTTAAAGGGAGAGTTATTTGAGAAACATATATAAACATGATGGAAAACTTTCTAGGCCACTTTACAAAGTAAAACAGGAATATGAACACGTACAGTCTTGCAAACATAAATGACAGTCCCATGGGTTTAACAGTTCCTGAACAGACAGGCAATTGATCAAAAGCTTTGATAGGTCACCATCGGACGCGCAGTAGCCCAGACAGATGAGATTGAGAAACTTCATCTTTTCACAAATGCATATTTTTTTGAGGAACTGATTTGCTGGGGGGAGTTTGAATGTTTTTATGCACATGCAAAATTCTTACACACAAATTCAACATTGTGATCCTGCACTTTCGTGGGGTAAAGTTTGCAAGACATGCATAAGTCAAAGCCTTTACACAATTTATAACTCCAGTAATGGAAATGATGTGAGGATGAAGTATGTTCCCTAGCAAATTGGCACTATGTGTGAAAGGCAGTGGTCGCACATGACAGCATAATTTGGAAGAGGATTATGTCTTGCATTTTTCACCTGTGTTTTTAATTCTATGGGTCTTGTAAACACTCACTGCACTGGTATTTGGAGAGTGTTGTGATTCACCAATTTTGTAAATATATGCTGTTCATTTAAAAATCTTGTTACTGCTGGGCCATTGCAATTAAGCAATTTTCTGTTTTGGCAGCACCTATAATAATTAGCTTGTAAACTTTTATCCTTCACCCTTTGACATACTGTTATGTACTATCTGTACCCCTCCCACACCCCCACCAATTCATATGTTGAAATCCTAATTCCCAGTGTAATAATGTAAGAGGTGGGGCCTATGGGAGGTGATTAGGTCTTGAAGGTAGAGCTGGCACAGGTAGAATTAGTTAGTATGCCACTGTAAGATAGGATGTAAAAGGTTACCCCACCTCATCTGCTCACTAGCACGTGTACAAGAAAACACCCATCTGCAAACAAGGAAGCTGGACCTCACTCACCAGACACCAGCTCTGCTGGCACTTTGATCTTGAACTTCTCAGACTCCAAAAGATGAATCTTTCACCAGTACTGCGGGAAATAACTGTCTGGTGCTTAAGACACCAGTCTGTGGTATTGTCATAGCACCCCAAACTGACTAAGACATATAGAATACATCTAATATAAAGTAATTGGGGTCAACATAAGTTTTATATCGTTATTAAACTCACTTTTCTGCATTAAGTCATTTAGTCTGGATAACAAGCCTACAAGTTTAGGGTTATTACTAAGCTCACTTTTCACTTGAAAAAAATGAAGCCTATACAGGTTAAGTAATTTTCCCAAGTCGATATGGCAGGTGAAGGATAAAGGCAGGATTTAAATTGGGGCAGGCTCTAAAGTCCAGGGGTTCTCAAACGTTTTAAACAGTGGGCCAGCTGACTGTCCCTCAGACCATTGGAGGGCCAGACTGCGGGCCTTGAGACGAGTCAGCTGCTAAGCAGGACCGGCAGTGGTGGCAAAAACACCCAGTGGGCCAGATAAATGTCCTAGGACGCCTGCCTCAGAGAAGAGGTGTGAGGCCCAGAAATCTATTGTGGAGGCAGTTGATAAATGGTGTTGATAGCCATGGAAATGGCTGACACCACCTGAGGAGAGCATAGCTGTAAAGGAGAATGCAAGTCCAAGGTGAAGCCCTACAGAATGCTATTATTTTGAAGTCCATTACAGAAGCAGAATCCAGAAAAGGAGACTGTGGAAGAGAAACCAGAAAGATGGAATGAAAACCCAAAACTTTGGCATCCTGCCACCATCTTCAACGACTTACCTGTTCCAAAAAGTCAGCTGTGCTGTGAATTCAGAGGAAGATGAAAGGCAGAGGAAAGAAGTGCGAGGAAAAAGTAATCAAATTAAATACATTTGGCCTTAATGTGGGGGGAGGCTATGGGCTGAATCTCAGGTATAAAGTAATGAGTTAAAACTTTGATTATTTTTCACAGAGAAGCTGCATGTCCCATGAAAATCCAGTAACCATATTTTTCAAAATACGGTTGACTTTCTGGGGACTATAAATTGGAACTGAAGAGTATTCCTAAAACTTCAGAACACATAGGGGCCATTACCACACAGGGAATAATGAACACAACCTCTTTAAAAGAAGAGTTCTGTATTTTACCTTTTATTCCTATTACCTGGAACACAGCAGAAACCCAAAAAGGGGTACAATATATCATACATGCATTTGGGAGGTAAGTAATTTTGTGGAAAAAATAGCATTTGACTATAATTTTTAATGGGAATAGATTTGTGAAGTTTTCCGCCTTGGAGTTAAATGAGTCTTACAAAGTTTTCCTTCTTTGCCTTTGCACAAGCAAATCTACTAACCCTTCACTTCTGCTAATGCAGCTTGAAATCACTAGGTTTAGGTCTCATTATTTACAGAGCAGATTTAAGCCTTTGAAGGAGCTTTACTGCTACGTCACACAGTAATAAATGCACAGTAGTATTTGACATTTAGTAGGCTAGTATGTAGACCTATAAAACCCAGGCTTATAAAGGGCAAATTAAATTTTTAATTATTACAGCTTCATTAAATTCAAGATGTGTATAAACTACACAGAAAGAAACCTTTCTTTCTTATAAAGAGCTTATTTGGCAACCACAAGGAAACAAGTTTTAATTACCACAATCAGCTTTAAATGGAAATTTTGAGTCTCTAAAAGAATGAATGAGCTCTCTTAAGTTTCTTCAATACTGAATGAAATGCCTTAGTAACTTTCAACAAAATATTTTCATTAGGAAAATGAGAAGCTTGGATAGTTAATGCCTTTTTTTTTTAAAGAGATAAAAAATAATGTGTAATGCAACACCACTAAATTTATTTTAAGACCCTCCACCAATGTTGAAAGAATGTCCAGGTGTCTTTGTTTATTTTTTTTATAAAATTTGATAATTTTTTTTCCAGTGGAAAAGAAGTGGCAGAATGGATGAAAGTGATGAAAGGAAATACATTAGACCCTGTGCTTAGTTGATCTCCAGGTTATCAGGTTGAAATATGAGCCCAAATGGAGTCCTAAGGAAGCCCATCTCTGTATACACCCTCCATACATGGTAGGTGCCCAAGAGAAGAGAAAGAAAAGAATATTCAGGAAAAAATAGAATAATGTGTACTTTCTTTTCCCCAAAGTAACAGTTCTAAGGAAGACAGCTAATAAAGGTGGCTGTCCTCTGTTCCTCACCTTGGGACCACTGAAAATATCAAACCAAAAAAAAAAACAAAAAAAAACTAAGAAAAATACATGAAGGCTATGTTAACCAGTTGGATGAAAGTATTTCAAATTGTATATAGAAACAGTACACTGTACCCCATGATAGTATTAATGTACACTGCTATGATTTAATTTTTAAAAATAATAAAAAATAAATAAATAAAAGTAGGAAACCTATCTTCAAAGAATCGAGGAAATGGTCACGTTTTTCATGTATGACGTGGGGCACACACCTGCTATAGAGTGAAGACAACAAAAGAAAATGTATCGGACTCGAAGTAGGGTACAGTTTTCTCCCAAAATAAGCGTCATGGTCCCCTATAGCATACTGAACAATTCTTTGATTAGAAAAATGAGTTATAAAGGCGTGGTCAGGCCACGGGGGCTAAAAGAGCTACAGGTCAACACAGCAGAATCATGAAACACAGTCCAGAGAACCTATACTGTCAGGCCCTTTTGGTTCCTTAGGTGTGGGTGTCTCATTTGGGGAAGATGGACAAAGGCTAACCTGAGAAGCAGGGTGGGAGCAAGAGGTCACCGTGGAGAGCACACAGCTTCGAAGGGTGTTGTGCACTTACTCCAACCTCCTAAACGGGGAGCTGTATTCCTCTTGTAGAGGAAGTGAAACACCGGGGAGAGGGTGTTTGCAACTATGCATCTAAACAGAAACTAAGAGCTACTTTTATAATTTTTTCATAGGTGCATAAAAAGATTTAGTTTTAGAATTAACTGCTCCACAGGAGAGCTGGTTAGCTCATAAGTGGTCCCTGAAGAATGCTGCTTCTCAAAGATGTTAAAATAATATCTTTCTTATATAAGGAAAACTGAAGGTCATAGGGAAGGAGACAGCATCACAGTGACCAGCTTGTCCTCGTTTTCCCCTGATTATCCAGGTTTTAGCAGGTTTTCCCCCGATTATCCAGCACCATCAGTGCTGATGATTCTGCATCCTGGGAAGCCCCTCAGACTTGGGCCAATGAGGATGGTTGGTCACCCAAGGAAGGAACCGCAATTCCTCCAACATTCTTCAGTAAAGGGAATCCTGAAGATTCTCTTCTCACTTTACTTTGAAAACTACATTAGGAAAGAGGAATTAAGAGAATTTGAGCTAAGACTCCAGTAAATGACCATCAACATCCAGATTGGAGAAACTGGTAACCCTATGACTGAGCCCTTTGACATTAATAGAAACAAGAACCCTTGTACCTGTAGCAAAATGATTGCTTGATTTCTGAGTACGATACTATTAACCTAAAGAAGCAACAAAGACTTAAGGAACTAGAGGAGGCTGCAGTTCTCCCGTCAGGTTCCAAAAAGACAGCTGCTACATTCCCGCGTGGTGGCAAGGGAAAGTTTGGCAACGAAAACAGCGAATTTTATTGAAACATCCAAAGCATTGTGTCTCGCATGACTAATTTTACCGTTTCACTGGCTGCTTCCTTAGAATTCTCCTCTGGAGTGGAATTAATCATTAAATAAATGAAGTCCTGCTTCTGATCCCAAGTGGCGCACGACGTGGCACACAGCTCAGTTGAGTGACTGAAGCCCATGTCCCTGTTGATTGTCTACCGAAAGCTCGGCCATAACTGTAAATCACAAATCTGTGATAGCATTAATCAACCTGCTCTTTCGTTTTCTTCAGCACTTATCAATCCAAAGAGAAAGGACAGTCCACCGGGCCCTGGCTTGAGGATTGGCAGTGGTTGTGATGATTAACTGGTGGGTTCATGCTGGACAGGGAAAAAGAGGAGGGGGCTGAGAAATTGGGAGTACCAGGTAACAGTCAAGAATACAAGACATGGAAGAGCAAGTGTAGTGGGTCAAAAGCTACAACCAAGGGAATACCTTCAGAATGCCGAAGTTCATGATTTCAGAGATGAAACAATTATAATTAGTCCAAGGTCTAGAGTAGTGATGTTCAACCTGTGTGCCGTGAAATGATCTTAGGTGTGCAGTGAAAATTTTTAAAGCTCATCAATTACGTTAATTGTGAAAGAAGTTCAAAGTGCAGGAAGCATATTCTTTTATTTTTTTAACTCCATTTTTTGGATCAGCGTAATTTAAGTGTGCCACAGAATTTTAACTATAGGTTCAAGGGTGCCGGGAGATACACAAGGTTGAGAAACACTGTTCTCGACATGAAAGTAGGTTGCGAAAATAGAGTGAAGAAAAATGTCTTGTAAGTTGATGACTGGCAGCATTTCCAGGGGCCTGGATAGATCAATGTGAACATTGGATTTGGCCCAGAATTATGTTAGAAGTTCCAGTGAGCCTTGGGGAACCCCGTAAGATTGGAAGAACCCACTAAAACAGGCTATCCGTCTCATACATCTTCACTGTGGTTCGCAATTCTTATCAGAACAACCCTTAGTTTTATATCAGGGCCAGAGACAGATTTATATAAGAAATCTAAATTTCTGGAATATTTTGACCCGAATTGGATCACTGTACGCAATGCTCAGAAAACTGAATTACCATCATAAATTATGAACTAATTACTCCAACTCGAAATACAAGCTTTCCTGGCTTTGGAAATGATAGAGCAAAGGCCTCAGGGATAAGACGGCCAAAGAATTGCTAAACTGCCTAAGTATCAACAAAACTGGTCTCAAATTGAAGCCAGTCCCTTCAACTACAGGATAAAAGGCAAGTCTATGGAAGGAATGACTAAATGATCACCATATGAACAGCTTGGAAGCAGAAGTCAATCTTCCACGTGTGTGTATCTGCTGTTGCCATAGTTGCAGCTGTCAACATGAGTTGGGGGGCAGAGTGAAGAGAAGGACATTCACTCCCTGCAGACGTGGCTCTTTCAACTTTCCAGGCTGACTGTGACTGGGTGTCCAGGGAACTGACTTCTCTTTAAGTTTTCTACCACTTATCTTATTTCATGCAGTTTGTCCCTATTTCCCATTATGGCCTCAATAATTAACCCAAAATTGCAGATATTAAAAGAGGATTTCTTCGAGAAACTGAGAATCATTGTTTGGTTTTTTTTTTCATTTTTTGAGTCTCACTATGTCACCCTCAATAAAGTGCTGTGGCATCACAGCTCACAACAACCTCAAACTCTTGGGCTTGGAGTCCTCAGCCTCCTAAGAAGCTGGGACTACAGGTGCCTGCCACAGTGTCCAGCTATTTTTTTGTTGTAGTTTTCATTGTTCTTTGGCAGGCCCAGGCCCGGTTTGAACCCGCCAACCGTAGTGCACGTGGCCAGAACTCTAACCACTGAGTTGCAGGTACCAAGCCATTGTAAGTATGTTGAAAACAGTTATCTTGATAAGAATAGCAAACATATACAGAGGGTGCCAAACAAAGTATATGCATTTTAAAAAAGGAAAAGACTATATTAAAATTGTAATATTCAATACATGTCAATGGCAAAAGATGAATATTGCAAGAAGTCAACGTGACTTGAGCATTACAGCTTTATACAGTTTTTTTCTTTCTTAAAGGTGTACAGATTTTACCGGCACCCTCTGTATACCCTATTGCCAACCTCCGTTCTACGTACTCTATGTTCATTGATTTATCTAACCCTCACAACAACTCATGGAGATGTTATCATTAGCCATAGTGTATCCGTATAGAGATCACATTCAGAGAGGTTGAGTAACTTTTGCCCAAGATGAAGCCTTGATTTATGCCTGGGCAGCCTGGCTCCAAAGCTCATGTTCTTAACAACTAAATCACTGGTTTTCAAAGATAGGTAACCAGACCAGCAGCACCAACAACACCTGGGAACCTGTTAGAAATACAAACTCCTGAGCACCACACCAAACCCTCTGAAGCAGAAAGGGTGGAGGTAGGGATATGTGGGTTTTAATAAGTTCTCCAGGAAACTCGGATAGAGACTCAAGTTTGAGGAATGCAGCAATAATCCCAAAGCAGCCATGCAGTAACAGAGATTGTATATATGGCAAAGGCCTTGCTGATAATATCTCCACCCACTTCAGGAGCTCAGAGTAACTGCTATTTCAGAATTTCAAGATTGGATTTTTAGCCTCAGGACCTGAATTCTACTAAAAGCAATTTCACCTAAGAACTCAGCAGAGCCATGTTCAGAGCACACGCTATCAATCTGTAGATTGGGGTAGAAAAAGTACACTTTCTCTTTGTCCACCATGGTTTCCACATCTTCCCATTTCAACTTCAATGGGAGGAAATGTGGCCAACTGTGTGTTTCAAATCACAGGGTCCAGTCCAGGTTAAAAGTCACCCAGTTTCTTCAGAGTAGCAACTATAGATACAGCCAAACCCATCTGGTTAGACATCAGCAATAGGACTCCAGGTGACACTCTGCTGGACCATTTAAAATTGTACATATCTATTACTGTGAAAAAGTGTAATAGTAAGTGGAATTCTCCATCACTTCCAAGAATGTCGACAATGGCTTTTAAAATCAAATTAAGATATAAAATATCATTGACTATAGCTAGTGTCATATAATCTTTGAACATTCTTTCTGCTCAAATAATGCATCAATACTTACATAAAAGGCCTGAGAGGAAATAAACCAGCATGTTAATAGTGTCTATCTCTAGAAAATGGAGTTATAGAAGTGCTTTTTCTTCTTCAAATTCAATAACTACCTGCCTACCCCAAACCTATTAAATGTCTAATATGCAACTCAGACTTAACATATGAAGAAATAACTGCCTAATTTCTGTCCCTCTCCTAACAAAAATCCTTCCTCCATTTTTTTTTTATCTTAGCTTACATGTGCTTAGGGGGAAATCTCATGGTCATTTTACAAACTAAATCCAATTTGTCAGAAATTCTGTTTGGCTAAAGATATCCAGAACAGACCATTTTTTACCAACACCACAAAAACTACCCTGACCAATGATGACCACATCACACTTGAATTATTGTAGTTGTCTTCTTTCTGGTCAGCTGGTTTTCATTTTGCCTCTGTAAACTCTATTCTCCACAAAGTTGCCAGAATGACCCTTTTAAAACATGTCAAATCATGTCACTGAGGCTCAGTTAAGTAACTTGTCCAAAATCTCACAAGTATGACTCCAGATGATAACTGGAATTGAGATTATGAATCTAGGTAGCAGTAGTGTCCTGAATCTAGGGAGAGAGGGCCTTACGTTTTGCCATGCCTTCAACATTTATCAAGTACTCCCCAGTTGCCTGACACCAGTCAGGTCTAGCAGTGCTCTCTGGAAAAAATGTCCTGAGCCTGGACCTTATTAATTTTCTCCCAAATTCTCTCTCTAACTCCCTACCCGGAGGGTCAACCAGATCCTCGAGCACTTTGGAACACACTCTAGGGAGCTCCCAGAGAATGGCCCAGAGGCTGTTTCTCGACAGTGACCTGACAGGTGGATCACCGCTGCTAGCTACTGCAGTATGCCTTTCACAGGGCCATGTGAAATTGGGCCACTAGAATGGTTAACTGTTGGTGACTCTTACCCTACTCACAGGACAAGTTCTAGGCTCAGAGCTAGTGCTGGTATTGAGGATTGAGCCAGATGTGTGGGCCCTTGCATTAGCTCCTGGCTCTTTGTGTCATGACTCCTATGCCACCTACTATCTGTAGCACCTGAGGACACTGGGGACAGTGGTCTCTCACCTTTTGTGCCATCACCTCCTTTCCTCAGGCCTTCTGCCTTCTCTGGCAGTGTTCTTGGGGCTCTACAGATGGCTGTTCTGCGTTGTCAATGATCCTTTCTCACCACTGCACCCTCCTAACTCTGTTGCTGTGATGACAGTGGTCTCTCCTGGGTCCATTTTAATCCATGGTGGATGTGGAATGGGCATTTCTTATGCAAATGGGACTTCCTTTTTTTACTTCTCACCTTTTCTCACCAACAGCAACAGTGTATGGAAGGCACAGGTGGGGTCCACACTGAAAGGAGTCGTATTTTGAGAATGTTTACAAAGTTAAAGGTAAAACATAGTGCTATGTTGTGCTAACTTAATGCTATAAAATTCCAATCTATAAATCTAAAATGAACAAGTGAATTATTGTTCTCACATTTTTTTTCCTAAATTCTCTGCATTAACCTTGTACTTGTAGTCACCACAAATACATAGATAGTCCTTAACACACCTCAGTAAAAATCTTTGAAGCCAATATTTATGGGGGTCACAATGTACAGGCAGTATAAGTAGTGATGTAACCAGCAATTAGGTAAATAGTGTTAGGGAACTGCAAAATCCGGATGATCTCTATTATTTCAACCCAGACAGCTTCCAATGAGCCCTTGCATTGTGAGTAAAACATTATAACATCATTTCTCCCTTTTAGTCAAGGGGAGAAAATGAATATGAAGAAATGGTTTGCAGAACTGAATAGGCAGAGATGGTGCCTGAATACAGTAGGACGAAAGAAATGAAAACAAAATAAAATATCAGCATGATCTAGCCTTTTTGCCATTAGTCACCATGGCCTACCGTGTTTGTAAAAAGGATGCTTTACCTTGGTATTGCTCCAGCCTATTTCTGTGTTGAGATTGTTACATTAAGTACTATCATTACTGTTTTCTTTCACTATGTACCCACCTCCCAACCTCAGACCATCTGAAGCTCATATTCTTAATAGCTATTCCTGCTAGCCCAAACCTCTCGATTCTTCTCCCAACTATTTCCATTTTCCTTTCTCTACACTGTTTAGCAAGCTTTTCTCTTCCTTACTTTCCCCATATGCAAATAAAAATCCCAAAACAGAAACAGAAATTCTATTCTTTTCCTCTTCTCTAACCTAAGATTTGTCAAAGTATAATATTCTGATGACCTTAATAGAAATCATCGTTGGACTTTTTAAAATACCAAAAAGATTCTCAGGTCCCACCTAGATCAGCCGAAATAGTCCCTTTGGGAATATAGGCCAGGTCATATATATTAAATCGATCAGGCTGTTTCATTCACAGGCTTCCACTTGAGACCACGGACTTAACCACAAGAAGAAAACAAAAGCGAAAGAAAAGCTACACAGGAACAGCAAAAAATTCCACCAGTGGAATTTGTCACAATACATAGAGCCAAGTACAAAAGCCGCCACAGCCATCCAAAACCGCTCCAACTGATAACACAAGGTCAGCCGCTAACTATAGTTTCGTTAGGTACAGTTAGTTACATGCACTGCATTGTTATAATATGGGGTACCTAGCTGCACAGTCGCCCTTCAGCCTGGAACCTCTTCTGCTCACTTGTTGGCTGATTCCTGTGTCCTTTATAACCACACTCCCCCATGAAGTCTTCCCTGCCTCTTCCTGCCTCTACCTTCAAAGGCCTGGTCTCCTTTGGGCCCACGCTTTGTTCCTACCTCTTTTCATAGTCATTATCACACTGTATTTCTGTTTGTTTTTCCATCTGAGTGTCTCCTCCTCCAAATTATGAGGATCTTCAGGGCTGTCTTTTTATCTCCTACAATTTGTTACTATATTTGTCCCATAGTAAGTGCTTAGGAAATATTTGTAGAATTAATGAACAAGAAAAACTTCAAAGGACAGGCCCAAGTGATTTTGCAAAGTTTTAAATGAAGCGCTATAAATCATCTAAGTGCTGCTTCAGAAATGAAATACAGTGTTTGAACCTACCTTTAAATTTTATTGATTTCCTCATGGAAAACACATCCCATGTTCAAAGTCAAAGAAGCTTTAATGTAGGTCAGATCTCCCTTCCTAATCCTTTGAAAGTAGCGTCAACAATGAGGAGTGGGTACAATGTTGCTACACTATAAACAATGCTAACAATGCACACTTGATGCCAAGGAGAGTTTGGTCTTCCAAGAACCAAACCAGCCACATGTGGCATTGAAACTTAACAGCTGCTTTTTCAACTGGGCTGTTTGTGAAACATTTCAGCTTATCCCTTCAGAGTTAAGTGAAGAGATGGGCATTCTAGTTAGAACAGAGAGGGGTCATCTGTGGAAACAGACGCAGGATGGGGGCAGCGGAGGAGGTGGGTGAGGGGAGTAATCTGACCCACTTGCCATTCTTTTTCTACTGACTTCCATCTCCTCAGCTGAGACTTCCTGCCACAGCCTCCCGCCTCCCTCCTCCCACCCCAGCTCCCCTGTCAGCTCCTTCCTCCAGGATACTGCACTCTCTCCACAAGTCCCATGCCGGCAGCCATCCATCCTCAACAAAAGTACATTTTGGTTTTAGGCATCCTAAGACTGGAGATGCCCTTTGGTACTATTTTTTAACCTATATATCATACACTGTACATATTAGGGGGATACTTGTGGTCTTTTACTACATGTATACAATGTTTAATGATCAAATCAGGATGATTGGTATATCCATCATCTCAAACATTAATTTTTTCTTCTACTATTTCAGATTAATATGAGGGTACAGACGATAGTTGTGTCCTGTACCCAGGAGATGTGCTCTACACCTTTATAATGTGCCCGTTAGGTGGGAGCACTTATCCCCCCTCCTCCCCTCTCCACTAGCTCAAATTAAATTGAGTTTTCCTCTTATGTGGGCATGTATTAGTTCATCTACTGTCTATTAATATTGAGTACATTGGATACTTCCTATTCCATTCTTTTTTTTTTGAGACAGAGTCTCAAGCTGTCCCCCTGGGTAGAGTGCTGTGGCATTACAGCTCACAGTAACCTCCAACTCCTGGGCTCAAGCAAGTCTCCTGCCTCTGCCTCCCAAGTAGCTGGGACCACAGGCATCGCCACAACACCTGGCTATTTTTTGGTTGCAGCTGTCATTGTTGTTTGGCAGGCCCAAGCTGGATTCAAACCTGCCACCTTAGGTGTATGTGGCTGGCGCCTTAGCCACTTGAGCCATAGGCGCCAAGCCCCTCCTATTCCATTCTTGTCATACTTTACTAAAGAGAATGTTCTCCAGCTATATCTGGGTTAATACAAAAGATACTCTATCTTTTTTATGGCTCAGTAGTATTCTACGGTACACATAAACCACAGTTTATTAATCATGGGTTGAGGGATGCTTGGGTCAAACATTTATCTTTCTTTTGTGTTGGGAACATTACAAGTCTTCTAGCCATTTTGAAATATACGATAAATCATGAACTATAATTTCTCTACTGTTCTATCAAATACAGAATGTATTCCTCCTATCTAACTGAATGTTTGTTTGGACCCCTTAAACAATTTCCAAATATTCTATAACTCACCAGGAAGGAAGAACATAATAAATCAAAAAGAACACCAAAATGTAAACAGCTGGCGTTAATGCCCTCTCCATGTGGAGATGTTTTTCCACATGGAGTTGATGCCCTCTTGATTTTCTTCTGAGTTATGTGTGTGATTCCTTCAGAAACGATAAGATTATCATCTTCCAGAGTCAGAGCAGGCTGTGATAGGAAGACCTAATACTTTCCAAATGCTTCCTCAAACAGCCCCTTTTTCAGGAGCTGTATTTCATTCTCCACTTTCTATAATCATATTTATTTGTTGGTTTAAAACTTTTGTAGGCTTGCTCATTTATTTTAAAATCTCTAATGGTGTTTATACATCGTGACCTAACAGGGATACTTCAGAGTAAAGGTATTTGTCGGATCTATTTCTATACCGAAAAGACACTGGTGATAATCGTGCCAGGGGCATCAGGGGATGGGAAGGAGTGTCAGAGCCCATCTGGGCTGCCTGCAGTGAAGGACTTAGGGGACTCGGGACATCTTGGGGCCTATTGGATTCACCTCCCAATTTCTCCTGAGCAGTTCTACAAAGAGTTTGTGCAAAAAGCACAGCTTTTTGCCATATGTTCTTCAATTCCCCTAGTTAGGACCAGCCCTCAATATCTAAATGCTTTGGTATTTAAGGCCTCTATTCTCTTTGAAGACATCTTTTTTTATTAACTGAAGCACATGAGTCTAAGTTATGACTAGAGACAGAAAGTCATTCTGGGCCTTCTCAGTGAAGCCAGACTAAGACTACAAAACAATAAAAATAGAAGAAAGAAAAAGATGATGATGCATGACTGATGTGACAATTTAGCTTTCCATGTCACATGTAGAACATAGGTACCCATTTTCCTACAGAAATAAATTCTACCAACTATTATGTGTCCTCGGCAGAGAAGGAAGACTCAGAAATTCATTTCTATTAACTTATCAATTGCTCTGTTAAAGACCACCATAAAAATGCTTTGATTTATCCACACTTCCCTATTCCAAATATCCAAAATGCATCGAGCAAATTAGGACTCTGAAAATGTACTTTGAGGCCCCCTCTAAAGCCTTTCCAACTCCCCTCCCACCAGCCCAGAGCCAAATTCCTTCCTTCTGCCTCTCCATCACCAGGGCAAGTGCTTTAATGTTCCTTATTATCTATGAATCATCTGGCAAAAGAAGACAACCTTGACTGTGGTTAAAATTAAATTCCTCTGAAATACTTTAAAAAATATTGCATATATAATTTAATTAGGCTAGTAAATATTTGGATTATGTACCATCTTTAAGACATTACAAATAAAGGATACAGAGAGTTATGATCTAGTGTGGAATTTACAGTCTAGATGGAAACTATATCCTCCTAAGAAAGGCAAAAGGATGTGTTTTTTGCTATTGAAGAGGAACAAAGCACCAAGGAAGGTGTGACCGGTCACTGTGAACTTCGATGGCCCTTTCATGCAGGACACTGCTGGTCAGGCCCTAACAAGGCCACTGAGCCCACACAGCAACATCTAGAAATTGTTTATTCACTTCCAAGGCTGCTGTCATAGACAAGCTGAGGAACTGGACTCCACAGTACCGCCAAGGACCCAGGACACTCTGTGCACCCAGTGAAGTGTCGAGCAACTATATTTAGTCTAGAATAAAAATGCTTTGAAGATTTAACCACTTTAAGATAGAAAGATAGTGTGTAAGTTTGTAACCTATGAGGAGGACTCTGTTTAAAGTATGTTATGATGAGTAATAACATGGCTGAGATTTACTTTAACTGTGAAAATGAAAAGTAGCAAAGAGCAACAGAAGGGCAGAATAGCTCTTTAAGGAGATATCTTCGCTGATCTCCAGAATTGCTGGCTTTTCTGTAAAAAAAAGTGAAACCATTCTCTTCTCTGTTGACTGGCTTGGGGGACAAGAGGACCAACTCCTGGGTCTGGCAACAGAGATATTAATTCAGTCTGGAAAGAGAAGGAAAATCTTCACGAAGGAGGCAGTTGGTAGGGAACTAAGATAACTATTGGTTTTGAACACCGCCGCTTTGCATTTAATGATCATTGTAAAAATATCTATGAACTCAATTCTTCTCTCTCTACAAGTTTGAACAAAATGCTAAATGTTAGGCATGGGAGAATTACCTAAACTACTAAATGAAGATTGGTATCTTTGCCATTCCCTACATCTGTTAATAACAGACAACAATTCTCTGAAAGACAGGGTTAAAATGCCAGGTAGAGGGTAAGTTAAAAGGCAACAAACAAGGAACCTTCACATACGTACTTACAAAACAGCATCTTTGAAGTGCCAAGGCCAAGGGAGGCAGTCTGGTGTCTCGGCAGGGCATAAACAGGCCTTGCCAATGGAGAGAGATCCCAGATCCCACTCAGATCCCAGCTCACCACTCATCAGCTTTCTGTTCCTTCATCAGGGTTCTTTACCTTTTTCTCAAAGTTGTTAGTTTTGGCCTCTGATAGAAAACATAGATCTTAATAACTTGAATGTGCTTTCTAAAAGGAATCAATGTTTAGGCCAAGAATTTTGTTAATTTACTTTCTCTGATTAAAAACCCATCTGTCTCCTCTCCCTCATTCTTTTTCTCTCCTTTGCTTCCTGCCTCCCCCCTGTATGTCCTTAAACTATGGCCCATGGGCCACATGCATCCCACTGAGGACATTTATCTGGCCCACCGGGTGTTTTTGCCACTGCTGCCTGTCCTGCTTAGCAGCTGACTTCTCCTGGGGCCCGCAGTCCCACCCTCCAATGGTCTGAGGGACAGTGAACTGGCCCCCTGTTTAAAAAGTTTGAGGACCCATGGATCATTCTCTCCACAGGAAGAATAGCTTGAAATTCTACTTAGTGAAAAGTTTATGAATACATTTCTCACATAACAAAAATAAGGGTAATAAAGAACACCAAAGTATCACACCTGGCAAAGAAGAAATAGAAGTTAGGAATTGGTGCCCCATCTGAGGGTTGAAGAAGAGAAAGTAAAGAAAGTCTTTAGAAGGGCAACAGGGTAAAATTTTCACAGGTCCTCTAATGCTTTTCAGAGAACATTTTTTTTCTCAACAATTCCCCAAGACTCACCTGTCAAATACAAATTTCAAGTTTCCCTCTATATGGTAGTGTTCTTGATTTATGGGCCTGATATTTGCCTTCTCAAGAGTTTTCATATTTAGGATCAAACCTTACCTTCACACCACAGAGAATCAAGGCAGGGCATATTACCACCTGATGTAACATTTCATCAACACACAGAGTCCTTCCCATGCTGAATTTTCCTTGGCACCCAGCTAACTAGTCACAAAGCCCAGTCTTAACTCAGATCTCGTAATTCCAATCACTAGGCATTCTAATGTCAAGCTTCTGAGCTGCCTCTCCTAAGCTTTCTTAATTCAAATATCACCCGCCTTATGCCAGATGAAATGCCAAGCACTTTGTGTGCAATCTCTTGAGTGCCTATAGCCTCACTGCAAGTTAGGAAAGCGTGTGCTTGATTTACGGAAGAAATAATGAGGCTTAGAGAGATTAAGAAATTTGCCCTAAATCACACAGTGAACAGAGCCAAGATGCAAACCCACGTGGTTCTTTAATATACTTCTCTAATATCTTTTCCAAACCAATGTCTCTGCAGCCTTTCACTCCATTGAACATCCGTGGCTTTCTGTCTGTGTCAAGTCTTTAGAATGAAGTCAACAAACTCCCATCTCCACTCGCCGTTTCACTGGAAAGGCCTTAAGACCAGCGATTGGCTTGCTCTATTTCACTACCATCACTAGCCCTGTAAGACCTTAGAGAAATTTTGAAGTGAATAGTCCCACCCTTAAAAGGTCATCCCAAAGAAACCAAAGCCAGATTTGTGACTCCCAGACACTTTACTCTTATTGAAAAGTAGTAAATAGTCTTGACGTAGTAACCAAGAGAATGACATAAAGGCTATGTTAACCAGTCTGATGAAAATATTTCAAACTGTATATGAAAACACCACACTGTACCCCATGATTGCATTAACGTACACAGCTATCATTTAATTAAAAAAAAAAGTCTGCTTATAACCTCCATCTGCTCCTGAGGCCAATGAAGTGTATGATCTTCATAAAAGCAACTCTGACCATTTATAGAAGATAGAACCCAAAATATAAACAAAGCTTGTTTTTACGAATAGATTTCAGCAGTGAAATCATTCTTGTTATTGCAACATATTTGCTGAGGTTTTTTTTTGAAGCCTACATCTTTTCTATTTTAAAATAATC
>CAUYQV010077519.1:0-15600 GCA_963574575.1 Galagoides demidoff
ACGCCAGGATAGGCAGCGAAAGGCCAGTGCCCATGACGAGTGGAGGGGAAAGATCCCTGTCAAGGAGGCCAGACCCTCCACCGACTCGCCAGGCCTGGGACAGACACCCGGGCCTTGTTTACAGGAAAAGGCTGAGGTGCTACAACAGCAGCAGCAACCCAGGGGGGACAAAACTCCGTGCCCCACAAGGCCCAAGCGCCCCCTTGACTGCTCTTTCCGTCCTGACAAATCACCGCTAGGGCGTTCTTCTGCCGGGCCGCAGAGCTCGCGTGCACCCCGGACTTCCGTGCCCATCCCCTCTCCTCTGACCCAAGCACTCCATGCCGGCCAGGTGTCCCCATCACAGCCATCCATGCCCACCAAGAGGAGGACCCACATGCCAGCTACTGGGGAGAGGCCGGTGCGCTGCTTGGAGCAGCCCCAGGGCCACCAGGGGCTGGCTGGGACCAGGCTCAAGGCAGAGCTGTCGCCAGAAGCAGCAGAGCCCCTCCTGCCTGGTCTGGGGAGCCCCCCGAACTCATGTATGAAGGACAGGTCCTTTGCCTCCTCTGGCTCCTCGGACAATACTAAGGGGAGGCTCTGGCCTCATGAATGCACAGTTACTATGACCCAGCAGGGAGCCCACACTAACAAGGAGCCAGTCCAGTTCAAAAAGCGAAAGGTCACCTTTGAGCCTGTGACTAAACAGATCAAAGCTCTAACCCAGAAGCAGCCAGAGTGGACAGACAGTCCTGTGCAGGGTGAGCGGCCCAGGTCGGAGCTGGAGTGGCCAGAGGCAAAGGCCAAGGCCAGCCTCCCCATCCCCTTCCAACAGACAAGCTGGAAAGAGTTCTCTCCCAAGGAGATGATCCCGTTGGACCTCGGACTCCAGATCAGCCCACTCCCGTCCTGGTCGTCCTCAAGCCTGCATGCCCCCGGGGCCCACCCCTTGGTACCCCAGTACCTGAATCAGGAAGACAACACCCGGCCAGAGGCACCAAATCTTCAGGTGCTGCTGCCTCAGGGCCCCCCCACGGACCTACCAGGGCTGACCCCGGAGGTCACATGGGATGATGTCCACAGAATCCAAGGCTGCCAATGGCCAGGGGTGAACGGGTGTCAGGACACACAGGGCAATTGGTACAACTGGACCCAATGCATGTCAGTGGACAGGGAGGACGGCAGCGGGCCCTTGACTATTCTGCCTTACGTCTGCCTGGACTGACCAGCCTCTCACCCTCAGCTCCTTGTCTGGCATCCTGACATTTCAGGGATGTCAGTGGGTTCAAGATTCCTGCATTTGCAAACATAGATATCAGCTGGTTAGGATGCATGAAACTGGCACTAGACCAAGACTGACCCATGCCTCCACCACACCACAGTACACTTAATGCTGCCTGAGGTCATGAAAACCCTTATCTTAGATGTACCTGCCAACATGATCCTGTGAGAAAGGGAGGGTGAGAACATTGTAGGGACACGTTGGATGGCCACTGAGAATGTGTAAGGAGATTCCCTTAGGGTTCCAGGGCCCAGCTCTAAGAAGAGGATTATGGGCTCAGCACCTGTAGCTCAGAAGTTAGGGTGCCCGCCACATACACCAGAGCTGGTGGGTTCAAATCCAGCCCAGACCTGCCAAACAACAATGACAACAACAACATTTTTTTATTGCAGTTTGGCCAGGGCCAGGTTTGAACCCGCCACCCTCCGTATATGGGGCCAGTGCCTGACCCACTGAGCCACAGGTGCCACCCTACATTGAACATTTTTTCAATATATTCTTGCAAATGTTGAAGGAATCAAACCTGTGGCAGAAAATCTAATAGTTTGATAAAGTTTTAGCTAGGATGTATGCATTTCAATAGGTACATTACATCAGCACTCCCTGGGATGTGGTAGAGAGTCAGGAGTCTCTACCTGATTTCAGCAGCTTTATCTACACAGCACAGCTTCCCGCATTCCATGTTCTGCCAAAACCACTGGTGTCTGTTCAGCCCCAGTTTGGACACATCAGAAGTCTTCAGCCCCTGATGTCTGGTTTCTCAGAGGGGCATGGGTTGCATTGAATGTGGAATTGGGGCAATATCAAAGACATCTGCTAGAAACCCTTGCTTTGTCTCTCTCCCTCTGAGAAGCTTTCTGGGGCCAGAGACTATGGCAACTCTGCTCTCCGACCCCACAGATACCTCCTTGGATTTTGTCCCTGAATCCTCACTGAGTGAGGGTGGGAGTTCATGTCATGATAACACACTTTTTGTTCAGGTCAGTCCTGAGTCACAACACAGACAGGGACACGGGTATCCTCCTGTAACTGCTACTTAGAAGGTAAAACAACCATGTAGAAAAGAGCCCAACCTCTGAGCCAACACACAAGCCCTTCTTCCATTTGAGTCAATGTAGCTTTCCTCAAGTGAAGTGAAATTTCTGATACAGTGTGCATCACTGCTTTGATCCCCAGGTCAGAAATATCTTTCAAATGTGTTGTCCTTTAACATTAAAACTAATACTAAAGGGAAAATTTCCCAAGATACAAATGGGATAACTTGGAGGTTCTCACAACCTAGCACGATCCCCAAACAATCGGCCTTCCTGAGGCCAATTAAATGGGCACATCCCTGGGTGAAATTGATACATCACACTATTTTAAACAATTTCCATAGTGATTCTACCCCGCACCCAGGGTTTAAGTCCACTCATGTGAGAACACGAGGAACAACCTAATCACACCCTTGGCAGCCTAGCCTGAAAGATGGACAGTTTCATTTCCTTCATAAAACATTTAATGTCCCTTCAACTTGTAGCTGACAGTAGCTGTGGTCCTGACGCGCACTCGGATGTTCTAACTGTGCTGTAAACAGGAATGGACGGTGAACAAGGCTTAGGGGCATCTCCGCATTGTCTAAGGGTCACACAGCATTCTCCTATTCCACCTCCTCTTCCATTCCCATAGAACTAATCAATCCTCTTTTATATTCTGCCCACGCCTTTCCCTTCTTTCTGTCCACTTTCATCAAGACAGAAGATATGTGCTGCATTTCCGTTTGTACTTCCAAAACTAAGGGAATGAAAAATCTGAACACTGCAAGTCATGCCTTGCACTACCACTCCACTGTCGGCAGAGGGCGCGTCAGCCCGCCTTTTCTGACCTTGAAGGCGCATGCGCGCTCCCCTGCTCAGCGGCGCTCAGAGGCGCTCAGAGTCCAAAGTGAGGAAGCAGCTTTGGAAAGGGTTCTGTGAATGCTGAAGCGGCAGTTTTGCTGCAGATTCACCTTAGGAATTTTTCCCTAAGGAGCAATAACTTTTTATTTTCTGGGCTGTTCCTATGTGTTTCATTCCTTCTACTATAGCAGCAAATTTATAGCAGCAAATATATTGAAACATTTATTGAGGTTTTTAATAGAGAATCCAAACGAGGTGTGATGTTCGTCCCTACCTCCGCAGTTGACTGCAAAAAATAAACCTAAATAAATAAATATAAACTGCTGGAGACTCAGAAGGAGCAGAAACACGTCAACAATCGTGAGACAAATACACAGACTATCAGGACCTTCCGGAACAATGAATTTAAGGATAGAGCAGTGCCAGACTGGCCCCTGTTGAAGCCTAAGAAGAGAAACGGAAACTACAGGTGCCTGTGCCCCTTCTCCTGTATTTTGTCAAAGAATTTATAATCTTAAAATCATTGTTAATTCTAGGTTCAGGCAGTGAGTGTCTGGTTTATCCGAGAGACCTTTAGATGAATGTACACATGGAAATTTTGTGGATTTGCCATTCATTAAAAATAGTGAAATAACAGCATTGACCCAATAATGAGGGCAAAGCACCTATCAACACTATTGCGTTGGGGATAAGTTTGTAATATGTGAATATTACGGGACATAGTCAAAGAACAGCATCCTGATGACAAAGTTAGAAAATAAAACTACAGCCTAATATCCCTGAGGAAGACAGATTTTTAAAAATCCTCACAAGATCTTAGTGAACTGAATTAAACAACACATTTGTTTAAATTACTCATCATGATCAAATTGGATTTATCCCAGGGATACAAGAACTGGTCTATATGTTCCAATATGGTTCCACCCATGGCAAGTTCTGTGGCACAATCAAGGCTGAGAAGTGGAAACTTGTCATCAATGGACATCCCATAACCATCTTCTAGGCCTTCAGCTGCTGGGGTGCCCCTGCCTACTCAGTCCCCCACCTCACTGAGAATCTCCCCTTGACACAGTTTCCACACCAGACCCATTGAAGAATGGGAGGGGCCTAGGGAGCCCCACCTTGTCATGTAATATCTATAAAGTACCCTGTATTCAGAAAAGAAAAATGAGTTTAAAATTTTATATAGAACCAGGAAGAAAAGCTGAATAGCTAAAGCAACCTTGCAGAAAAAGAACAAAGCTGGGGTGGTGCTGTGGCTCAAAGGAATAGGGCACCAGCCCCATATACCTTAGGTGGTGGGTTCAAACCCAGCCTTGGCCAACAACAACAAAAAAGAACAAAGCTGGAGGCATCACACTCCCTGAGTTCAAAATACATTATAAAGACATAGTAACCAAAATAGTATGTTACTGGCATAAAACACACTGACCAATGGAACTGCCCAGAAATAAACCTAAGTATTTTATAGTTTATTGATTTTTTTTTTACAAAGGGGCTAAGGACACAAAATGAGGAAATCTCATTTAACAGTCTCTTTTAACAAATGATATTAGGAAACTTAACATCCATGAGCAGAAAAAAGGAATTAGACTCTTATCTCAAACCATATACAAAAAATCAACTCAAAATTGATTACAGACTTAAATATGAACTCTGAAACTGCAAAACTACTAGAAGAAAACATGGGAAAAGCTCTGTGACATTGGCCTAAGCAATAATTTGTTGGATAGAATTTCACAAGCACAGGCAACAAAAGCAAAAATAGAAAAATGAGATTGCATCAAACTAAAAAGGAAAGCAAGCAAAGGAAACTATTATTAACAGAGTGAATACACAGCCCAGGGACTGAAGAAAATATTTGTAAAGCTGACATCTTATTCCTAAATAAATAAGGAACTCAATTCAATAGAAAGAAAACAAATAATCCTATTTAAAAATGGGCAAAAGATATGAACAGGCATTTCTCAAAAAATATGAATGGCTAATAGAAAATACGATGAAAATGCTCACCATCTCTAATCATCAGGGAAATGAAAATTAATACCACCATGAAATATCACTTCTCTCCAGTTAGAACAGCTATTAAGAAAATGACAAATGATAACAAATGTTGGCAAGGATATGACGAAAAGGAAGCACTTGTACACTGTTAGTGAGAATGTAAGTTAGAACAGCCACATATGGTGGCATCTTACTCTCCCAGTATTGATCCACTTGATGAAAAAGATTTGAAAATAAATGACCACATGATTCAACTCCCTTCTCAGCTCTGAAGAGTACGTCATTGTTCTAGCAAACAAAAAGCTCACACATTCGTGAGGGAGGCAATATACATTCAGTAAGCCAACATACAAAGCAACAAGCACTAGACTACAAGTGGAACTCTACAGGGGTTCAGATCAGGAGTAAGTAGGGTGAGTAAAGTCTGGTAAAGTCTGGGAAGTATTCACTATCAAAATGTCTGGTCACTAAGTAAACCAACTGGTTTCTCAATACAGCCTGACTTGTCACTTAACATAGACCAATGTTTATTCACAAACTGTAATCTTTTGCCAAAATATTTGTAGCTTATGTTCCTATTTAGCAAGGTTTCTGGTCACAACTGTGCACCCACATCCTTCTAATGAACTAAATGTCCAACAAAACAAGGACTCTCAGTCTTCCCATGAATGCTATCAGCAGACATAGAGCCCCTCTGTCTGTGAGTATCACTAATGGGGTACAGACAGGCACTTATTATCCAGACAAAAACATTTGGCTGGTGCCAGACAGCCACCAACGGAGGTGTTCTCTGCCTCCTGGAAATGAAGCCAAGCTTTCTTCTCCCTGCAGCCATGAGGATCCAAGTCTTCCTCTTTCCCATCCTCTTCTTTATGAGCCAAGTTCTACCAGGTAACAAAATAGACTTTGCAGAACCTAATAAGAGTAGAATGCCTGAGACCTAATGCCACGACCCTTTAATACAGTTCCTCATGTTGTGATGACCCCCAACCATAAAATTATTTTTGCTGGCTACTTCATAACTGTAATTTTGCTATTGTTATGAATCATAATGTAAATATCTGATATGCAAGATGTATTTTCATTGTTACAAAGGGGTCACGACCAACAGTTTGAGAACCACTGCTTAGAGGGATCCAATTTCCAAAGCAAAATTACCATCACCTATGACCAAAAAGGGGATTTCACGGGAAATGTGGAAGACTCTTAGACTGAAGTCATCTGATTCATTCATTACTTCTCCAAAGAAAGTCTGATAGAAGAAAAAAAGGCAAATGTGTTTCAGGTGCTTGAAGCCCTCTTTACTCCATCAGTAAATGTGAATTTAGTTAGGCAGGTTTCCCCGAAGTTTCTAGATCTTGACAAGAAACAGAAAAAATAGGGCATTATTCTACTAAATATTTGTCTCCAAAACTCCTTTACTTTCTTTCAGCAAAGGTTATTTATCTTAGCTCACTGGCACAGGAGCTATTCCAAAGCCATAGTGGGCTCAGGCAAAAGAGATTGGTGGGGTGACTCTCCTTGAAAAGGTTACTGTAATCTAAGAAATCTCCAACTCATTGCCCTGTAATACTGATGGTCCCTTGATTTTGAACTTGATTTTGTCCCTTAAGGCTTCATCCCAATTCCTGGATTTCCTTCTTCCTTTTGATGTCTAGTCTTCTAATGTAAAACTTAAAACATAGGAAGCAGAGATTAACCTGCAACAGACTGTATTCTTCTGTGTGGAGCATGCATGCAGGAGTCACAGGTGCAAGGCCCCTTGCTTGCACAGACATGCCTTGAAGTAGTAGATATAGAGCTACTTTTACCCCAAGAAGTAACCAGATATCCAAAACAGGTCAAGAACTTCCTGGAACTCCTGAATATGCAGATAAAAAAAAGAAAGAAAGAAAGAAAAAGAAATGTACAATTAAAATTATTTTCCCAGTTCACATTTTAGGTGAAAGTATGGTTTTGCATATGTGGTCATCACATCCATTAACTAATTGACTTGTGATAATTGAGGAGTTAAATTCAATCGAATTCATTTGCATTTCAGCTCAATTCAACAGGCATTCACTGAGTGCATAATAAATGAAGTGTACAGATTTGAAGCTATTTAAGAATCAGTCTTTGTGTTCCAGAACAGAAAAAATTAGAAGCTCTGGTTCTGATACCTGTCCTGTCAGCAAAGAGCTACAGAGGCCATCATTGAACATGGGTCACCGTGTTATGTATGGACACTGCTCAGAATTGAACCGCTTTTGAAACTGTGGCCCATCTTGGGGCAGTGTTATCTTAGCACATAAATCAAATATTAGTCAATGTTTTAACAAATGTATTTGCTCAGCCTTTAAGAAGAATTCTAACATTTCACTCTTAATGTATGTAGTGGTGTCTAGAGCAAGATTGCAACCTCAAAACTAAAGAAATGAAGCCACAGGGTGTAACAAATACTGACAGAGGCATATTTGTGTATTAAGTACGTAGGAAAATTGTTCCCTTCCCTAGAAAAATATCCTCTCTAACAATTTCCTTAAAGTATACTATCTTTTAGATCTGTATTTCAGTTCCACTTTTGAAAGATATATATTATAATCTATCATCAATATTTACGTGTAAATATATACATTATGTGGAAAGAAAGCACTGGGGAGAAAGGGAGACATTTTTCGTCTCTAAAAACTTTTCTTCTACTCTAGGAAAATCAGAACTACAAGACGTGGTATTTTTTAAATCTCCCCCATCAGTGTTAGAAGATAATAAATAGTAAGACAAATACATTAGAGTACACATGCTCTAGAACCTAAAAAGGGGGGAGACGGCTACTTGGCTTCAACTTTTGTGCACCCAACATTGTCAGATTTTTCCAGAATGCCAAAAAACTTTTGTATAACAGCACATCATTAGGTGTTTGTTTAAGAAATCAAAAAAAAAAACACAACAAAAAGCTCTACATAAGATTGTTTTCAAACATTGCCTCTCGCTGACAGGTAATCAATCAAAATTCAGGGAGACTGACAAACAGTTGTAATTATCCTCTTTTGTTTGCAGCCAGGGGCGGGTTCAGGGAGATCTGTGAGCGTCCAGATGGCTCCTGCCAGGATTTCTGCATTGAAACAGAAGTCCACGTGGGGAGATGTTTAAATAACCAATATTGCTGCCTGCCCATGGGACATCAACCCAGAATTGAAAGCACCACACCCAGCAAGAACCCAAGCTGAAGACTTTTCTTTATTTGAATGATTTGTAGTCTCTTTCTCTTTGTCCTTTTTCCCCATAGGGATTCTTAATGGGTCCTCAATAAAGAATAAAGCAAAGCTACCAAGCAAAAAACTTATTAAAAAATTCATATTATATATTATCACTTGATTACTGTTTTGGTTTCCTGTAAAATCCATCCTTTTATGTGATCTGGGTGAGCTCCTGGTTGAACATGACCTGGGGTTCGGGAAGGGGGGGCGCTGAGGACATAAAGACATAAGCAGGTTAGAAGTAAAAAGATGAAAAAAAAAAATACCACTTTCTCTCGCGCTACGCCATTGTGGTGAGTGTGAGCAGTCCCATTTGTCGCCATGCCTTCCCATAAGACTTTCAGAATCAAGCGGTTTTTGGCCAAGAAACAAAAACAAAATCGCCCCATTCCCCAGTGGATTCGAATGAAAACCGGTAATAAAATCAGGTACAACTCCAAGAGGAGACACTGGAGAAGAACCAAGCTGGGTCTATAAGGAATTGCACATGAGATGGCACGTACTTATGCTGTGTTATTGTCACTGTCATCTTACCAGATCAAGCTGAAAATGTCATCAGTTGGACAGTTGCCACACTTCATTGGGAAAATGAATTTTCTCTTTGTTTATGTGTTGTTCGCTAATAAGCTGGTGCAGTAATAAATACATGAGACCTTGAAAAAAAAATACCATGTAAATGCTAATTAAAATAAAGTTGTAATTGTTGGGGGCGGCGCCTGTGGCTCGAAAGAGTAAGGCGCCGGCCCCATATGCCAGAGGTGGCGGGTTCAAACCCAGCCCCGGCCAAAAACTGCAAAATAAATAAATAAGTAATAAAGTTGTCATTGTTATTTGAATATCAGATAAAATAAGCTTAAAGTCATGGATTATTAACAGGGACATGGAAGAACATTAATAGTAACAAGGTTAATTTATCAAGAAGTCACAATGCAAATATATTGTGCATACATTTTATTTGCACAAAAACGTATTGTTAGTTCTAACAATACGTTTTTAAAATACATGAAGCAAAAAAGAGGAGGAGGAGGAGAAATAGCTAAATATATACTTAAAATCAAAGAACTTGACGTTTCTCTTTCAGTTATGGATAGAATAAAGGACAAAATACTAACTGTTAACCTAATGAATATTTACAGAAAACTTCACATATCGCCAGCAGAATAAACATTCTTTCCAATTATGCATTTACCAGTATAGACCATATTCTGGCTCATAAAAAAAGTGTTAAGGAAATAAAATGATCCAAGTCTCACAAAGCATGTTCTGTGACCTTAATAGACTTGAACTACAAATTAACACTCAGTATTTTTAAAATTGTCAATTATCGGGAAATCAAACAACAAAACTTCTAAATAAAAAGGATACTATTTTTAATTGAATTCAAAATGTGTGAAGTAAAGCTGAAGTAGCATTTTGAAATAAACTTACTGCATCCAAGTGCTTGTATGAGAGAAGAGGAAATTGCTGGGAGGTCAGGATATAATCTTATTTATACTTTGATCTACTCAGCACAAAAATGGTAACTGTGAGGTTATACATACGTTAATTTGCCAGATCTAGTCATCTCACAAAGCATATATCCTTAAAAATATTGTGCTCTACACAGAGAGGATGTATAATTTTGCCTATCAATATAAAGAATAAAATAAAATGATTTTTAAAAATCATTTACAATAAATTGCTGTATTCCTCCACCCAGAACACAGCCTTCCAGAGTAACCATAACTTCCACCCCCATAACTTTCCTGTACCTTTGAGGCTTGGCACAACTACGGGCCAGATAAAAGCTGGAGGAGGCCCAGTCATGCAGAAAAATGAAAAACCTATGTAGTTCTCTCTGATAGTCCATAGGATACAATAATCCAATTTGTCTGTGCTCCTGGTGTATTTGCACAACCCATACATCTCCCTGTGTTCATTCAAAGCCAGGTGCAATCTGACAATTCCAGCGTCCACCCAACCCCTAATTATTAGTTCAAAAGACTACAGGGGAAAGAGAAACAGCCCTTGGGTGAAGATTCAAGTCCTGTAGACCAAGTTTTTCAAATGGAGATGGTTTTGTCCCTAGGGCAGAATTGGTTTGTCTGGAGATTATTTTTG
Organism: Galagoides demidoff; assembly: GCA_963574575.1. Taxonomy (NCBI): domain Eukaryota; kingdom Metazoa; phylum Chordata; class Mammalia; order Primates; family Galagidae; genus Galagoides; species Galagoides demidoff. Next base: position 10,479 of record CAUYQV010077519.1, read on the forward strand.
GTTGTGGCAACCAGAAAGGTGTTACCAGCAGTGTCAACGGTGCTGTGACTGAGAGACCCTGCTATGGGCTTGCAAAACAGTACCAACCAGAGGCACCTAAGGAAGACCAACGTCCCGCCTCGAGAGCATGTTACAGCCTTCCTGGGAAAGCCCACGTCTCACCCCTAAATGGTGCAAGCCACTCACCCACCCACACCCCTTTGCCCTTATTCCATAGACGTGCAGCATGGGGAAGACATGATTTTTTTTTAAATATGTTTTTTACAAAACTCCCAGAAAGTTTTGTAAATCACCCCTGGACACTCCAGAGTAATTTTCATCACATTCATTCTTAAATACTTGTTTCTGTTTCCCCATCTTTTTCAGTGTCTTACTTCTGATTTGATTAAATTTACTTGATTGCCCAAGTAAATCCGATTCAATTCATTCCCCTAGTTTTGTACTTGTCCCTATATTTTACCTTTGAATGTTACTTCTCTGATTACTTACAATCCATCAGAGAAATTACAGGCCAGGGGCGATGGCTCACGTCTGTAATCCTAGCACTCTCGGAGGACGAGGATGGTGGATTGCTTGAGCTTAGGAGTTCAAGACCAGCCTGAACAAGACTGTGATCCTGTTTCTGCAAAAAATAGAAAAACTAGCTGGGTGTTGTGGTGGGCAACTGAATCAATCCCTTGCTGCATGAGTCTTTCCATAAAGTAGCTTAGAATAGGACAGCTGACTTTCCTCTGTGCAAGTAAGTCAGCGAGAGGGTGAGAGAGGCTGCCCAAGACGAGCTTGGTCCTTATCTGAGAAGGGACTTCCCATCACATCTATGCTCTTTTCATTAGAAGCAGGCCAGCCTACTCTCAAACGGTGGAGTTACACAGAACCTGACCATCAGGAGGCAAGGATCACTGGGGACCATTGTAGAAGCCAAAATCATAATACTCAATAAAGTAGATTTCTAGCCAAATAGTTCCATTTAGGTTAAAAAATATATAATTATTATAGTGACTATTTTGCTGCAGAGATAGCGAAGGATACCTACCTATACTGGGGAAAGTATTCCAAAATCTTTAGCTGTGAGTGAATTTCAAATAATTCCAAGTAATTTAATTGTTTCTACTTCTCTGTTTTCTGTATTTTTTAAAACCATGATTTAATTGAAATATAAACATTTCCTTTTAAGTCAAAGTCTATTTTTCAAAAATCACAATATCTAGGCCAGGCATGATGGCTTCCTCACACCTGTAATCCTAGTACTCTGGGAGGCCGAGGCAGGAGGATCACTTGAGCTCAGGAGTTCAAGACTGGCTTGAGCAAGAGTGAGATACCGTCTCTACTAAAGTTGAAAAATTAGCCAAGTGTCATGGCACACACCTATAGTCCCTGCTATTTGGGAGGCTGAGGTAGGAGGACTGCTTGAGCTCAGAAGTTAGAGGCTACAGTGAGCTGTGATGACACCACTGCTTTCCAGCCTTACAGAGGGAGACTCTGTCTCAAAAATTAAAAAAAAAAGTCAAAATATCCAAAATGAAGTTGGAATATGCTTTCAACTTAACAGTGTGGCTATAAAAATAAGATGCCAAGGGTGGTGCCTGTGGCTCAGTGGGTAAGGGGCCGACCCCATATACAGAGGCTGGCAGATTCAAACCCGGCCGCAGCCAAACTGCAACAAAAAACGTAGCCAGGTGTTGTGGTGGGTACCTGTAGTCCCAGCTACTCCAGAGGCTAAGGCAAGACAATAGCCTAAGCCCAGGAGTTGGAGGTTGTTGTGAGCTGTGTGACACCAGGGCACTCTACCAAGGGCAATAAAGTGAGACTCTGTCTCTACAAAAAAAAAATAGTTAAGATGCCAAATTCTTTTTTCCAGATGTATTGAGGTATTGGTCATTAGTATACAAAAAGGCTGCACATAATTTATAAATGCAGTTGGCAAATGGGGACATATTAGTCATGTTACCACAACCACAATCCAGGTAATAAGTATATCCTTCACCTCCAAAAGTTTCTTTTGTTGTTTTTGTTGTCAGAAAGCCTAACATTATATCTACTCTCTTAGCAAATTTCTTCTTCTTCTTCTTTTTTTTTTTTTTTTTTTTTGAGACAGACTCTTAAGCTGTTGCTCTGGGCAAAGTGCCATGGGGTCATAGCTTCAGCAACCTCCAACTCTTGGGCTCAAACGATCCTCTTGCCTCAGTTTTTTCTAGTTCTAGTAGAGACGAGATCTCACTTTTTGCTCAGGCTGGTCTCAAATCCGTGAGCTCAAACAATCCCCCCGCCTTGGCCTCCCAGAGTGCTAGGATTACTCTCTTAGCAAATTTTTAAGGACACAGTCTCTTGTGGTTAACTCCAGGCCTTATGCTATAGAGCTGATCTCTGCGACGTACTCACCATGAGTCGCTATAACTTTATAGTCATCAAACAGCTCCCAGATCCCCCTTTCCTCAACCAAGGAAATGCCAAACTCTTTGAAAGCGTATCCTATACACTATTTTATGAAGCCTTTTCTGGGATTCTCATGACCCCTCACCACTACTGACTTTCAGTAGAAATAACCACTAAAACAGCCATCGTCTCTCATGGCTCCTTATGCCAGTTCCACGTTATATGCAATGTATTATTGCATGAACTCATTTAATGCTTTCTTTAATGATGACGCCATAATTTGACAGACCTCAGCTCTCACTGTGCTCACCCACTGGGTGCCTGAAGTGTGATCCGTGGCTGACTCCTGCTCTAGTGGGCAACAGTGAAGAAAGTGGCTGATGATGGAGGTATCCTGAGTCTTTGGGAAAGGAAGAACATTCACCGTCCACTTTCTCGAGTTATCGCCGCATTTATGTGCTTCTGTGTCCCTAGGAACTTCCTGTGGGAGACCAAGGTATTCTCTTTTTGTTAGGCTCTACTAACCAAGAGCAAACCACAGGCCCAGGCGGCACCCTTAAAAGCCCTGAACCTGCCACCCTCCAAGGCTTAGGACTCCACGATGGTGATGCCTCTCCTCACTGGCCCTTCAGCCACGAGATTCCATTCGCTTCTCTTCACTCTCCTCCTCTTCTTGACTCTCGTACCCTCAGGTAAGTTGGTAACTGATCACAGCGCTGTGCGGCTTAGACGGCTATCTGGCAGGTCAAACAAGATTCCTTGATGAGTCCGATGGGTTCAGAAACCTAATATCAGTAGCTCCCCTAGGATCAGGACAAGGCCGATAGAGAAGAGACCCATTCCATTACCTTTAACCAACTGCCTAAAGAGAACGCATTCTGCTTTATTGTAATTTCATATCTTGGGATGCCTTGGTGAGGTGTGGATATCTATCCCTGGGAAGGGAGATCCGACAGGACTGAATTGCAGCAACATCTATTACTGTATTCACTCATTTGGTCGGAGAGCTGGATGGACCCAGTACTAAGTGAGTTACATGGGATCTGAAAGTTTTATGGAAAGAGGCAAACATTAAAAAATGACTAATCCGGCTCAGCGCCTGTGGCTCAATCGGCTAAGGTGCCAGCCACGTACACCTAAGGTGGTGGGGTCGAATCCCCAGCCAGGGCCCGCCAAACAACAATGATGGCTGCAACCAAAAGATGGCCGGGCGTTGTGGCGGGCGCCTGTGGTCCCAGCTACTTGGGAGGCAGAGGCAGGAGAGTCACTTGAGCCCAGGAGTTGGAGGTTGCTATGAGCTGTGATGCCATGGCACTCTACCCAGGGGGAAAAAAAAAGAACTGTTTTCAAATGTAAACTAAAGAAGTTCTGTCTCATACAGTTGTTTTGTGTATTATGTGACAAAGATATGTGAAGTACTTTAGCCCTTTAGCCTAGTTACTGGCACATAGTATGTTACATACATCTTATGGACTCTAAATAAATAAGATACATCTTATTGTCTTCAAAGCCATTAATATTAATTATCGATAGAGTCTTAACTTACAAAGCCATTGTTTTTTCCGCAATAGCATGTCTTTGCAAGCCATTAATAACAAGAATCTACAACTCTGATAGAGGGCATATCCCCAGGGTTATGGAGTATGGAGGAGGACCAAACTGCTGACCTGCACTAGGAGATTAAGAGCAGACCATCCAGAGATGGTGATCTTGAGCAATCGGGAAGCATTATTAGGAGTTAGCTGGTGAGAAGAGATAGGGAGGGACCCTGTGGGGAGAAGGATGTGGTTAGAGAAACAGTATTATTGTGTGTGTGGGACATAAGGTTAGAAAGATAGACCAGACTGTAAAGCATCTTGAGGCTATGAGTTTTATCCTAAAGACAGTGGGGAAGCAATAGAAGAATATTATATTTTGGAATAATTTTAGATGCACAGAAAAGTTGCAGTGACAGTAATAGTTTCCATGTACTGCATACCAAATTTCTATTTTCTGTTTTGAAATTTTTTTTTGCAGTTTTTGGCCGGGCCTGGGTTTGAACCCATCACCTCCGGCATATGGGGCCAGCACCTTACTCCTTTGAGCCACAGGCGCTGCCCTCTGTTTTGAAATTTTATTTATTTTTTAATTTTTTATTTTTTTTAGAGATGGGGTCTTGCTCTGTTCTGTTGCCCAGGCTGGAGTGCAGTGGTGTGAGCATAGCTTACTGCAGCTTCAGATTCCTAGTCTTAAGTGATCTTCCTGACTCAGCTTTCCTAGTAGTTCATTGGGACCACAGACATGCACATAGCACCTATTATTACCATGTTATACATGTATTAGTATTATACATTTGTTACAATTAATGATTTATTATTACTCTTACCTGAAGTCCATAATTCATGTTTTGTTAGTTTTTACCCAGTGTCTCCTTAGCGAAACCCATCTAAAATACTACATTACATTTAGTTGCCATGTCTCCTGAGGGTTCCTCTAGGTTGTGACAGTTTCTCGAGACTTCCCTTGTTTTCAGTGGCACTTTGGTTTTGAGGAATATTGGTCAGAAGTTTTGTAGGATATTTCTCAACTGGGATTTAATGGTTATTTTTCTTGTGAGTCTGGGATTGGAAGACCATAGAAGTAAACTGCCATTCTGCTCCTATTCAAGAGTACACACCATCAATATGGCTTATCGCTATTGATGCTGACCTTCATCACATGGCTGACTTAGTGTTTATCAGGCTTTTTCACCATAAAGTTTCTCCTCTAC
>CAUYQV010077520.1:0-18365 GCA_963574575.1 Galagoides demidoff
TTTTAAAACTATAACTGAGAAAATGACATGAAGGCTGTGTTGATCAGTTTGATGGAAGTATTTCGGATTGCATGTGAAAACCCCACACTGTACCCCAGAAGTGCATTAATGTACATAGTTACCATTCAGTAAAAAATAAAATAAAATAAAGAAGACACCTGCACGCTCATGTTTATCACGGCACAATGCACAATTGTAAAGATGTCGAACCAACCTCAGTCCTCATCCATGTGAGTGGATAAAGTAAATGTGATGTGTATATGTGTACACATGCAAACACACACAGACACACACCACGGGGCACTACTCAGCCACAAAAAGGAATGAAATAATGTCATTTGCACAATTTGGACACAACTGGAGACCATTATTTGAAGTATCTCAGGAATGGAAAACCAAACACTGTATGTTCTCACTAGTAAGTTGGAGCTAATCAGTGAGTACGCACAGGCACAAGAAAATGTAAAGGACACTGGAGACTAAGAAGGGGATAGAGTGGGCAGGCAGGTGTGGGATAAATCTTACCTATTAAGTGCAATGAACACTATTCTGGTGATGCACACAGCAAAAGCCCTGGCTTAAGCATTATGCACGTAATAAAAACCTTCACACCCCCTTCATATTTTGAAATAAATAAAAGATATAGAAATATGTATTTGACTATAAATGTGATTAGTACTTTCACAGGAGATATTCAGGATGCTATGGCAATGCATTAATCAGCCGGACAAGCTGATCATCCCTATTGTACAGATGGGGAAACTTGGGCTTAGAAAATGTCAGTAACTGATATTCAGGCAACCAAGAAAAGCTGAACTGGGGACTCATACCCAGGTGGCCTGGCCCCAGAACCCAGGTGAACTTTCCCTGACACTGCCTCTAATGAGCAGCTTTGTGTTTCAGTGGATTGGTAAGAACGATCCATACATATTTCTTCAGCTGGGTGTCAGTGAACGAGACTCAAATAGGATTCTTGGGCTTTTGACAAATGTGAACATCTCTAGCAGAAGTCCTTTCTGCACCTATTAGACAGTTTGCACTTAAAAGGCTCTGCAGAAATGGGAGGCAGTCCATATTTCAGCAGCTTCCATTAAGCTGTCATATACCTTCCCCACATTTCCTGCCATATGGCAAGCTTTGGATTAATAAAATCTTCCTTGCCTAATGAAAGTTTTCTCTCCTCACCTACTCAAGGCTGTATTCTGTTCCTGATATCACAGTCAATAGTCTGAAGGTGAGATGCACAAGGTCAAACCCAGATCTTGTGGGTGGTTTTGAATTATTTAGCAACTGCAGCCGACCTCTAACAAAGGCTAGACATGGAGATTTAGCTTCCCCTGAACAACCTGCTATGTAAAACTCAGCCCCGTCTAATCCCGGAGTGTGAGAAACAAGGGGATCAAGATAGAAAAAGTTAAAATTTAGTTGTGTTTTGTGTATTTGTGTGTATGGAAAATTTGAAGACCAGAGATGCAGAACTCTGAAGTACACATGTCAGAGCATTTTAACCAAGCATTTTAAGCTAACAAAAGTGATTGGTTTTCTAAAATTTGTTTTTTAAAATAAGTAATATATTGACAATAAAAATGCAAACACAGCTTTCTACTCATTCTACTAGAAAAACACATGCACACATGTGCATATCTACATATGTATGGAGACATATAGACACCTCTGTACTTAGAACTGTGTATAGGGAGTGTTTGATTCTTCTTCCTTCTTTAAATCAGTACCCACCAAACCTCCCCCAAACAGGTAACCTCTGTTATTTCTCTTACATTCTTTCAGATACGCAAACAAATACAAATCTATATGCTTATTTTCCTCATTCAAAAGTCAATATCCCATACACACTGCAACCGTTCTTGATTTTCATATAACATGTAAGTATTTAGGGAGCTTCTTCACATTTTTAGCCATTAGCCACATGTGGTTATTGAGCATGTGGTTAGAACACCTGAAGACCTTTTTGTTTTTAAATAGCTTTATTGAGATGTAATTCATATATCATACAATTCATTCATTTCAATTGTACAATCCAGTGTTTTCAATAAAGTCACAGACTTGTGTGCCATTACCACAATTAAATTTAGAATATGTTCATTACCACCCATAAAAACCTAGTATCCACTGGCAGTCAGTCCCCATTCACTCTTCTAAACTCCCACCCCTTGGCCCCCCAAATTATTCACACAATTTTCACCTCTACAGATTTACCTGCTGTTGACATTTAACTTAATGGAATCATATAATATGTAGTCTTTTGTGATGAGCTTCTTTCACTTAGTAGAATGTTTTCATTCAACTACGAATGTTCTCCATGTCATCGCATGGATCAATACTTCATTCTTTCTACTGACAACTTATATTCCACGTATGGATGTAGCACATCTTATGTGTCCATTCATCAGATCATAGATATTTGGGTTGTTTCCAATTTTGTCCAAGTAATGTTGCTATGAACATTGGTGTTCAAGTTTTTATTTAGAAGTATCTTCATTTCTCTTGAGTATACCCATAGAAATGGAATTGCTTAGTGATATGAAAAAGTCTATTTAAAGAAATTGCCAAGTTATTGCCCAAAGTGGCTGCAACAGTTCAATGCATGAGGTTTCCAATATCTCTGCACCCTCAGCCCTAGCTGTATTGTCTATCTTTTTTATTACAGACATCCTAGTATATGGAGTGGTACCTAATAATTTAAATTTTCATTTTCCTACTTATTAATCACGCTGAATACCTCTTAATGTGATTATTGCCTATTTGTATATCTTTGGAGTAATGTCTATTCAGATCCTTTGTCCATTTTTAAATTGTGTTATTTTTCTTATTATTGACCTGCGATAATATATTTTATATATTCTAGATTTATATATTCTAGATTTTATAAGTCTCTTATAAAATACATAATTTATGAATATTTTCTCCCATTCTTGTGAGTTTGTCTATTCTCTGGATGATATCATTTACAATATACAAGTTTTTAATTTTGCTAAAAGCAAATTTGTCTTTTTTTTTTTTGTTTCTTTGTGTTTTGGGTACTGTATCTAAGAAACCATTCCCTACTTAACTTCTTTAAGATTCACTCCTATATTTTCTCCTAGATTTTATAAAACTATAATTTTATATTTTTAATTATATGTCTTTCATACAGTTTAAGTGAATTTAGATCGTTCATCTATTTTAAGTGAATGTGTGTGTGTGGTGTGAGAAAGGAGTTTAACTTCTTTCTTTTTACACATAGATTTCCAGTTATCCCTACATCATTTCTTTAAAAAGACATGTTTTGTCCTCTTAAAGTTGTTGGCACCTTTGATGAAAATCAATTAACCAAAAATGTAAAGTTTTATTTTTAGATTCTCAAGTCTATCCCATTGAGTTATATGCCTATGCTTAGTGCTACTTCTACACTATCTTAATTAGCATTTTCTTGTAGGTTTTGGAATTATAAGGTGAAAGGCCTCCTCCTTCATTCTTTTTTAAGATTGCTTTTGTTATTCTGGGTCACTTGCAATTCCATATGTATTTGAGATTGGCTTATTAATTTCTGCAAAAAGCCGGGTGGAATTTTGCTAGGGATTGCTTTGAATCTATAAATCAATTTGCAGAATATGCCATCTTGACGAAATTAAGTCTTCTGGTTTGTGTATAGTTTGTCTTCCATTTATTTAGCTCTTTAATTTCTGTCATGTGCTTTTATAGTATTCCATGTGTAAGTTTTACCCTTGATTCGTATAGTACTAAGTATTTTATTCTTTTCGATGCTATTGTAAGTGAAATTGTTTCTTAATTTCATTTTTGAATTGTTAATTGCTAGTGTACAGGATTACAATTTAATTTCACATATTGATCTTATATGCCATAAATGCAATGAATTCGTTTATTAGTTCTAATACTTGTTAGCTGAGTTCCTAGGATCTGTATTAGATCTTGCCATATAGAAATAGAGATTGTTTTCATTTCCCTTTCCACCAATCTCTATGCCTTTATTTATGTTTCTCTTGTCTAAATGTCTGAGCTAGAATGTAACTGTAAATCTTATAAATGCAATAGTAAAAGGTTGAATTACAGTGAGTGGTAAAAGCAGACATTCTGATCTTTTTCCTGATCCTAAGAAGAAAGCATTCGGTCTTTCATCATTAACTACAATGTTAGCAGTGGGATTTCCATAGATGTCCTTTATCAGGTTGAGGGATTTATTTACTTTCTATTTCTAGTTTGTTAAACACTTTTTTTAATCATGAAAGGGTATATGATTTTGTCAACTCCTTTATTTGCATTTACTGAGATGATCGAGTGGGTTCTGTTCTTTATTCTGTTAATATGCTGAATTATCTAGATTAATTTTTGGTTGATAAACTAGCCTTTCATTCCTGGCATACCTCCCACTTGATTGTAGTTTATGGGCCTTCTTAGGCTACGTATATTGCTGGATTTTGTTTGTTCCTCATCCCTTGTGTAGAGTAGAGCTGGATATTTGCGCAGGGTATGTATGATTTATTTATCGAGTTTCATATTGATAGGCATTGGGAAATTTTTAATTGCTTTTAACCAATAATGCTGAAATGAGTAACCACCTGTTTCTGTTATTTCAGAAGTAGAATTGTTATTCTACATAAATACCTGTTTAAAGATTCTATGCTTACATTATTTCTAATGAGAAATAGAGCATTATCCTTGTCTTGTTCCCCTGTGGGTAATAGGTCTTTTTTCACTTGCTATTTAATTTTTTTCTCTTTATCACTGGCTTAAACAGTTTGATTATGGTAAACCCTGGTATAGTATTGTATATTTTTAAATTTGCATTTGTTGAGTGTCTTGGACCTGTGGGTTCATAGTTTGGAAAATTTTTTTGGTTGATAATTTACCAGATACTTTTTATGTCTCTCACCTGAGTTCTCTCCTATGAGGACTTACAACTAGGCAAACACTTGACTACTTGAAGTCACCCTACATTCTAACAATGTTCCATTCCTCCTCCCCTATCTTTTTTCTCTCTGTTTCATTTTGGGGGGTTTCTATTGCTGTTGTCTTTAAAATCACTACTCTTTTCTTTTTTACCTGCACTGTCTGTTCAACTGATATTCCCATATTGTCATTCGGCACATTTTTTCATCTCAAACAAAGTTTTCATCTCTATCAGTCTAATTTGGGTATTTTAAAATATCTTTCATGCTTCTACTCAACATGCTCAATCTAGCTCCTCAAACATATGGAATACACTCCTAATAAGTGTCTTGATGACCTTTCCTGATTCTATTACCTGTTTTACTTTTATGTGGTCATTTCCATTATTGAATTTTGTACTCATCATAGTTTTTACCTTTATGCTTCTTTTCATTCTTTTTATCTTTTCTTGATCCTAGACATTGTGAATTTTACCTATTGTGCACTGGATATGTTATATATTTCTATACATATTCCTGAGCTTTGTTCTATGAACTGGTTCAGTTATTTTAAAGAGTTTTACCCTGTTGGGTCTTGTTTTTAAGCTTTGTTTGGCAAAGCACCATTTAATCCAGCGTTAACTTTTCTCTTCTGTTGAGTAAAGCCCTAACCAAGCCTCCTAACTTACAAGGTTTTCCATTCTGGCTTGGGAGAATCACAGTCTTGTCTGAGTTGGGAACTCTTCCTTCTATTCTTTCAGCTGGTCCATTCCAGCCTTAACTAGCATACTCACTCACATGCACTAATCAGTACTCAGCTGAGAACTTGAAGGAGACTTCTCTGCATCTCTCTCTCTCTCTCTCTGCAGGCCTCATCTCTAGCACCCCGTCCTGTAAACTCTGGCCACCTTGCCTTCCTCAGACAACCAGACCTATTTCTTCCAGCTCTGTCAGTCAGTCAGAGAGACTGCCAGTCTCTGCTTTGGTCTCCTCTCCCTTTACAAAAGCCTGGAAACTTTTCAACACAATACACGAGGGAAAATAAATTAGGGAAATTATTGGGTTCACTCTTTAGATCCCTTTCTGACAGGAATAACTGCCTTTGTTGCCTGATGCTCATTGCCTTGAGTACCATCATTTCATATAGTATATTGTCTATTTTTTATTTGTTTGGCAGGAGGGTGAGACCCTTTACTTGCTCTTGATTGAAAGTAAAAGTCTCAGATCTATTTTTCGTGATCCGTATTCTGCTAAGGCTTTCTGTATGCTTCTTTCTTTCTTCCCATTCACCTCTGCTCATTTATAGCTAACGCTAAAAGCCCCATTCATATACTGAAATCAATGAATTATATCTGTCTCTTACAGTGACTGAAAATGGAGTCTGAATGAGCTTTACTTGCTTTAGCCAATAATCTAAAAAAGAATGTGAAAGATATTGACATTCTCCAATAAAACAATTTCAGTTTCTATCTCAACAACGGCTAATAAAGTGCACAAAATTTTAGTCTCCAGTTATTTAATAAGTTGAGGCATGTTTAAGGTCAAAAAATTTCTCGGTATGCTTAATATTTCCAGGACATAGCATATGGGGGTTTTATTTATAATTCTATAGCTAATGAGCCTTAATAATACTCGGAGTGTTATTTAACAGCTGAGAAAATTATCTGGCCATTATCATCTCCATTATTAGTAGTATAATTGGCTTTCTCAAATGAGACAAAATTCACTATTCCCCAGGGTGGAGGGTTTAGAAGACAGAGTTTAAAAAACAAAGTATGGCTTTTCTTCTTTATTTTTAATCTGTTCACTTCAGCCTCAAATCATGGCCTTACCTTTTACTACTATTGAGAAATTTTGCTATTTGAGTGTCTAGTGAGAGGATTGAAATCTTCTCTTGCCCTCCAAATCATTTTCATATTATTCATGTAGCCATGACGAGAAAAGGTCCCATATAGGATAGTACAATAATGTTTTAGAGCATATGTTTTGGAATGACACAACCCTGGGTTTGAATCTTAATTCTATTACTTTTGGTTTTGGACAAATCACATAAACTCTCTGAAGTATTTCCCATCTGGGACACAAGGGTCATCATACCTATAGCACTAAGTTTTGTTAAGGGTTAAATAGGAAAATGTATTTAATTTTTCAGCCCGGTTCTTGACATTTTTCCAGGCACCATAATCATCATTACTGATATTATATCTATTATGATTATCATTTATAATGAGGAGAAATTAGAAACTAATTCTTTTCTTGCAGCAGCCAGATCAGTATCACCCCTTTCCTGTCCAAGACTTTTGAAGGGATGCGCCAAGCTCAGGCTGTTATTGCCATTTTGATTATTTAACGTTCACTGAGCACTGAGCAGCATTTTTGAGAACACAGAAGGTGGTGATGGGGCAACCTCTCCCACTTTGAGTTAAGCAGGGAGCCTGGAGCTGGCCGGATGTGTGGTGAGGACAGCACAGCCAAAAAAGACCATCTGGACCAGTGCAATCAGACCTCCCTGGAAACCTGTGGGGCTGCTCACTAAACCAAGTTATTTGGCTTCTAATCAACTTAACATTAAAATTCTCCAAGCCCTCCCATCTAAGATGCTAATTCCTCCTAAAGAGGCATGAGATGTATAGAAGGTCCCATGAATTGGGCTCCTGTTTCCTTCTGCCTCACCTCACTTCTGTCAGCTAGACTGATCCACTGGAAAACATACTTTTCCCTTAAAATAAAATAAAACCCTAATTTGAATAAATACCACTACCAAACTCTCATTTTAAGGGGGCTGAACACACTTGTGGACTTACAGCCTTGCCACCCAATAATACTTCTGGAATAGATGCTAGATACCCTATCATCATCAGGAAAGTGAGAAGACTTTTTTAAGCCAAGCAGAATTGCTCAGTCCTTGACTCCTACCCTTTAAAATAATGCCTGGTGACTAAGGGTGCTCTGAATGCTGGACATAGCATTAGTATAAAAGCTGTCTCCTCCAACAGGTTGTCTCAGTGGAGGGTTCTGCCCTAAGTAATGAAATACATCCTGAATTGCCTTCTTTATATCGTTACTAGTTTCAGTCCAGGTAAATGGCGTTCAGAGAAGTCTGATGGTGACCACGTTCCCACAGCAAGTTAGGCAAAACCTGTTAAAACTCTGTATTAGAAATTTGGCCTACAATGCAGGGGGAAATCTCAGATCAGAACTTCTGCCCCATTTTCTGTGTAATTACCTTGACTTCCCCAGATATAGCCACATAAAAGTTGCTCTGTCAATGTTTGCTGAACTGACTACAATGATTACAACCAAATAATGATTTTTCAGCTTCCATGGATTTGTATTTGCAAACTCAGTTCTCTTAGTATTTGTTTCTAAGCCTCAAGGCTGAGTAGTATCATAGGAGAAGGTCTTCATAAGCGATTCTACAAAATTCAGACAAGTAAACAATGGGCATATGAGTGTGTGAGTTTTTGAGGTTGGAGAGGGGAAGGGGGCATCTATTCACCCATGGAAAGAAATAAATCTACTGTAAAATTTCTACACTATACTGTCACACAGCCATCATTGCAGTTAGTAATGACAATGACTGCTGATTATGTGATGGGTTATGGTTCACAAAATATTTTTGCCTAGGATATCCCATTTGATCTCCATAACAACTGTGGGAAGTAGGAAGAATCTGGACTTTTCTCCCCTTTTTACATATGGGGAAACGGAGCTCCTGGAGTCAGGTGCGAGTGAGTCAAGTGGCAGAATTAGCCGTGTTAACACCTAGCCTGATAGACCACATAGTTCCCACCACTTTCCCCAGCTTCCCGTAGTGCTCTACTTCCTTAAAGACTCAATCAGGAATCACTGAGCCCACTCCCACATTTTAAAAGGTAACATATTGCAAAATTATTCATTTAACAAACTATGCAGTGATTGCCTAGACATCAGGCACCATGATGGGTTTTGGAGGTGGAGAACATGCTAAATAATATAAAGGTCACTCAAAATCTCGTCGGGGAAGTCAAAATTGTAAATCAGTATTTTTGTGGGATGGGATAAGTACCTACAAAACGTGAAATATGCAAAGAAGAGAGAATAAACTCTTCAGAGTGTGGGAGACAGAGAAGTTTCAGAAAGAGTTGATCTTTGGTGGGGCTTCGAAGCCAGAATGAGAGTTTTAAGGAAGCTGAGGGAACAGAAGAGAGGGTGTTAGGCCAGATATGGTGACTGATGCCTGTAACTCCAGCACGCTGTGGGGACTGAGGAGGATGGATCACTTGAGCTCATGAGTTGAAGATGAGCTTGAGCTATGGCAAGACCCTGTCTCTAAACATAAGGCCAGGTACTGTGGCAGGAACTTGTAGTCCCAGCTAATTGGGAGGCTGAGGCAAGAGGATTAATTGAGCCCAAGAGTTTGAGGTTGCTGTGAGCTATGACACCACAGCACTCTACTGGGGGTGACAGAGAGACGCTATGCTCAGGTGCAGCTCCCTGGCTCAGCCTGTCCTTCTCCAGCCCCACGCTCCATGCTCAGGTGCAGGTCCCTGGCTCAGCCCGTCCTTCTCCAGCCCCACTCTCCACGCTCAGGTGCAGCTCCCTGGCTCAGCCTCTGAACATGCTGTCCTCCCTTTCCTCCACCACTTTGCATGTCTCAACCCAAATGTCACCTCCTCACGAAGGACCTGTGTGACTGCCCTGCATCTGTACCTGCCTCCCTCCATCGCATGCCCAAATGAAACAATTTGGTTTGATTTCTCACTTATCATTATTTGAAAATTTTCATCTTGAATTGTTTCTTGTCCGTTTTCCCATAGGTATGTAAGGGTTGTTATCGCTCCTGGATCCTCACGTTTGTTTACCACAGGGCCTGGCACAAAATAGGCAACCACTAAACGTCCAGCATAATTTACTGATGTTGGTATCTTAGCCTTCAGCCCCCAGCCCCTGGAGCTGAGATTTAGACCCCTGAGGAAAGGTCTAACCAGACAGTGCTCTTCTCTCAAAGACAGTTCTGCAAGTGCTGGGTAACTGCACGCTGGAAACTGCAGGAAGAATGAACTGCCACCAGGACGAAGAGGCATTGCTGGGTTGATTCTGTTCTAAAGAGCAACAAACAGGAACCAAAGAAGAAAGTCCCCTGTTCCTCCCTCTGGGCTTCTGACCTCCCACAAGGGCCTCCCAACAAGGAGCAGCCAGCAAAGGAGAAATGTAGTTAACACCGTCGCTGGCACACATTCATGTAGCCAAAGATAAATGAATGGGTTTGGAACTGAGCAATAATAGCTTAAAACTGGTGCAACCAGGCAATCGCGCTTTTACTATCATCTTTTCACTCTGCCCCCTCTCCTAGATGATGATTTTACTTCTCTTTTATTAAATCCTAATACGACAGCGCTCTACTGAGGGCAACAAAGTAAGACTCTCTCTCCAAAAAAAAAGTCTATCTATTGAAGTGTCTACTATTGCAAAAATGTATATTCAGGCAAAAATATTCCATAGTTGAAGATAAGTGGTAAATGCTGAGGATTTTAAAAGCCACCAAGATGAATAAGAAGGAGGGGAGCCGAAGGGGGAGGAGGAGGAGAAAGAGAAGAAGGAGGAGTGGAAAAAGAGGAAGAAAAACCATTTCATGTCCTCATCAGCTATGTCTGATCACACACAATGCCTCCTTTAGAACTTTCTTTTTAGTCAACATCAAAGATTATTTAATATAAGATCCCGAAAACTCCTCTTCATGGCTTTATGTTTATAAAGGATTGGAAATTGAATGAAAAGGAAATCTGCTTCTTGTTTATGAATTCAGAGCTTACTGAGCTGGGGAAATCTGAACTAACCTTTCCCCATCCAAATTGATACAAGGTGCTGAACTCTATGAGAAGGTGGAGACCAGAAAAACAGATTCCATCTTTCTGTGCCATTAATTATTCATAGAAAGTATCGCTCTAAAGAAATGTCAACACGGGGTATTCATACTTTTTTGATCATGGACTTTTGTCCTGTCAGAGGCAATTTTGAACTGGAGAATAGGAAAGCAACAGAAATTCTTGTTCATCGTTCCCAGGGATGTGCCAAATAAAATCCCCTCCTCCTTTCCGAAAACATGGGGGAGGGTGGAAAAGGAGCAGCACATTGGTTTATGAAATGTCTGCTGATTCCTATTTGAAGAATGCATTTTAACTTCAAATGAGACCCCAAATTCATTTCTGATCCTAATTCTATTGTATGGGTTAATTCACCATGGTTTACAGTATCTTCAGTACGCTAGAATTCTTTCTTCTGTTTCAGTACCCCCAAAGACTCTAAACTCTATAGATCTAGGGAAATAGCACTTGGTAATAACATTGGCTGTGTACAACAACCACCTGGTTTTAATGGCTGTAAGTGGGACAATTATGTTTTCAACAAACAGGTACCCCTTTGAAGAAAGGAAATATAGGGCAATTATACTGATCCATTGTCTCCAGGGCTTGACTGACACTCCTGGAAGGGGTGCAATTCAGCTTCACCTCTCTCATTACTTCCTGCCCTTTATGGGGAAAGAAGCACAAGTTTGTTTTTTACAATTCTCAAGTGCTACCACTGCCTCTGACCGCCATCTTCCTCCCCGGTTAGGGTTTCGTGCCTACAGCCGGAATAATTTCAAAAGTGCCCCCAATTTTAACACATCATCTTCTATTTCTCTTAGATGAATCTGCTCCGCACAGGGGTTCTTTTCTCCAATCAAAGATGCAGAGTGGAAGAGTATGTTCTCATTACGGTCCTCACTGGTATCCTGAAGAGCATTTCCTGCCATGATTGGGGGGGGGGGTAAAGAGATGATGACTTAACCCGACTCTCTTTTTTTTCTGACTTTGTTTGAAACAACATACATAACCATTTTTAAATAGAATTGAAACAGGTGCCCAGTAACAGAATGACAAACGTTAAGTGTGAAATCAGAAAGTTAAGCAACTGAACTGCAGATGGTCACCTTTTTTTTTTTTTAACATCCGCCCGCGCTGGACCGTTGAGTGGGCTGATCACTGTCAAGCCAAAAAGGACTCATAAAACCCGGGGTGTGGGAATTTAAAGACAACATTTGCTCCGTGCCTTTAACGATTTCTGTAATTAGTCATTTAAACAGATTGCCCTGTGATCCAAAAAAGGGAGTACAGAGAGATGGGCTTAGAAAATAATTTCCTGAAGGTGCATTAGAGCTAATTGTGGAAAATGAGGCTTGTCTCTCTGTGGGGTTCTCGGGACCACATTTCACTGGGTGAGGATGGAATGGGACAGCAGCATTCTCCAGGAATCTATAAAATGCATATGCCTAGAGTCTGGCTTTCTTTTGACATCAAGGTGCTAAAGACCTTTATGGGTTCCACGTAGTTTAACAGATATTAAGAGACCTGAATTTGCCATTGGCAATTTAGAAACCAGACAAAGGAAATGCCCCTGGTTAGAGCAAGTAGGGGCTACACAGAGAGAAAGAGAAAAGCCCAGGAGGTGACCTCTCACAGGAGTGGAGTACTTCTCGGGAGACCTACCACTCTGTCTTCTTTGAACTGGACAGTGGTACTTTGTGTTAATAAATGTACTTTGAGTAACTCATTCAGCTTTTACTTTAAAGATAAAAGCAGAAGTTTTCAGAGACTGTCAGAAAGGGATTTGACTATTTTAATTAATCCGTAACTCTCACTAGGTAACGCTCTCCCAGTAAGTGCCTTTATCTCAGCAAGCTCCCACTGCTCCACGTTGGAGAAAGGCCTATTGAGTTCTCACCAATAATTGTGCCACTCTCTTGTGCGAGCTGTGTTGATGGCTCAAAATTTGTTAAAACGTAGGTTGATTGAAAACTCATTGTGCCCACATACACATGTACTCCCTTTTGTATGAGAAATACTGGCTGACATGGACCATGTGCTAACTGCATGCTAAACACAACTCCACCCCCTTTAAATGTCTGAATTTATTAAAGTCTCATACACTTGGGTAGCCAGATTTGTACCGTTCAGGAAATAGAGGAGGATCAGAGAATTAAAGTAACTAGTTTGAGGTCACAGAGCTAATAAAGGGAAGAGTTAAGCTTCACACTCAGGCACTGTGACTTCAGAACTTTATGATGCTTTATGTGTAAACATTCTTTCCTCCGTGTCCTTCACCATTCCCATTTCCCATCTGCAGGCAAACATATGGAACACATAAATTTCCTTTATGGGCCCCCAAATCACCCCAGAGCTAGTAAATCTTTGCTGGGTTCTGGGTAACAAAGAAGCAGATGAAGGCAGGAGGGTGGTGGTGAAGTTGACCTGATTTCAGTACCCAGAAGAAAAAAGTGCGTTGCTTTGAAAGACATGAAAGATCATTAATGTTTTGATAGCTGGACTGAACACAATGCCATAAGGTAAAAAATTCTACTACTCTATTTCACTAACTTCAATGGCCTGGAGTTCTGACCACACCAGGCAAGGGGCAAGGAGAAAGTCAGAACTTCAAAACTGATGCATAGTGCATAAAACCCCACGGTGGCATCTGCTTTTTCATCTTAATATCCTCACTGTAGATTGTCTTGTCACTTAGCACAAAAACATCTCCCATTCAGAGTTTTCAATCTAACAAACTAAAACAGTAGAATGTCAGGGAATAGCAGAAATAGCCCAGGGCCATGGGACAATTCCTTTGGTTGGCCACAAAGGTCCCTCTAAGATTACCTGACATTCGGTGCACTTCTGACATAAAATCAAATCTCAACCTGATTTCAAAAAGGAAGCAGAAACAAACAGTTACACTAAAACGTGTATGTTTGCCAGGTCATCTGGGCCCTGCCCTGCACAAAATGTGGGAAAGCAAAAATATTCAGCTGGAGACAGGAGAAAGGATTGGGCCTGAATCCTCACTTCCGTTCTGAGAGCCAGATGCAGCAGGAGACATTAGGAGCCCACACAGCTCTGATCCTGGCGGCCTAACATGCTCACTGAGGTGGGGGACAAGGCTATCTGTCTTTGCTGAGCAGGGAGAGCCGTCAGCAGAATGCTAAGTGGCTGTTTCGGTGGTGCTGACTGACTTGCAGAGATGGTACAGATGTGACCTCCTCAGTCAAAGTCGATGTTTTCTTGGTCCTCAAATTTCAGAAAAATACAGATGTAAATGAAAAATAATGACAAGGCCCACATAAAGCCCCAGAGTCGTTGCCTCACCAATTATTAATGCCTGTTAGGTTTCCAGCACACTGTCAGAGGCTAATGATGACATAAAAATCATCTAAGACATAACTCCTATTCTCTACGATATGAATAATCATAAAGTTGCAAAATTTATGTAGTTTTTTTTTTTTTTTGAGACAGTCTTGCTCTGTTGTCCTGGGTAGGAGTGCCGTGGCATCACAGCAAATGGCAACTTCAAACTCCTGGGCTTAAGTGATCCTCCTGGTGCACCCTCTTAAGTAGCTGGAACTATAGGCTCCTACCGTGATGCTCAGGTAGTTTTTCTATTTTTAATAGAGATCTTGCTCAGGCTGGTCTCAAACTCTGAAGCTCAAGAAATCCACCTGCTTCAGCCTCCCAGAGTGTTAGGATGACAGGCATGGGCCATCATGCCTGGCTGAAATTTATTGGGGAGAGTTCTTTTGAAATGAGAACCTAACACCCAGACCGCACTCCTTGCACGTGGTCTCCCTTTTGTCTAGCGTCCCTTTCTCTTCCCCAACTGCCGGGAGACCTTCAACGTCCTGCACGGCTGTCGCCTCAATGACATGAAGCTGCGCTGGCCATGCCCACTCAGTGCTACTCGGTGCTTTCCTTCTATACCCCCCGCCCCCCACAGCACTGCAATTCAAGATACCACGATTGTTGTGCGCATGTGTCTGACTCCCCTGCTCAGTGACGGACTGGGGCCAAGGTTCTTTCGAATCATCTCTGGGTAGGTTTACAAAATGTAGCAGTCCAGGTTCCAAGCCAGACCCACTGACCCACGATTCCCAGCATGTCAGTTTGCACGTCTTTCTTTCATTTACTATCTGCAGGCAGTGTTGAGTTATGTGTACAACCAGGACTTAGGCCACTCACGGCCTCCCATTCCTCTTTCGAGCCCTAATGCTCAGCATATGCCTATAGCACAAAGCAGGGCTTAGATCTTGCTGGTGGAATGAATAAACCAAGTTTCTTCTGCTTTATTCCTCTTTCAGGTAAATATCTAAATTAAACGTGACACCTTCTTGCTGGGGTGAACTTGGATGTTTCTATAGGCTCTTCTAGGAGATCTCTGGATTTTTATAACCACATTCTCGGAGGGTCCCAGTGCTTGAGCATGCTGCCATGTGCAAATCATTCCTTTGGACAGTGATTATATGAAGTTTTGTAATACACAGGTTAGAATGTAAAAAATAAGAGGGATTTATTACCAAAAATGTGCCAGGGAAATAAAGTTGTAAAAGCCTCTTGGTATATTCACACGTATGGCCAAATTCAGAGCAGAGAGCAATTATACCTCAACATGGGGGGAGAATCAAGTTCTTGTGGGGTACCGGTTTCCAGATTCCCTTTTATCCCTGTCTTGACTCTTACTATTTTTGTTTCTCCTGTTAGGGGGAATTCTATGATCATTTCTTCCTGCCACTGATTCCTGATGAGGCTTTCCTGAGTTCAACTACACCCACTTGCTCTCAGGATGTATTATCGGAAGAGAAATGAACTTCTTATCACCTGTACTTAGAAACGGCTGTTATTTCAGCCAGACTCGTGAATAATCTATAAACACATTCCTATAATTGAACACACTACTGATGTGTATATAATCCAACTGATTGATGGAGGGACCTCCAGGCATCTTTGCCCATGGTAGGTGAAGCTAAATGAAGGATTAGGGGTGCCTCGCCTGTGATGTGAACTTCTCATGTTTCGTCCTTTGGATCTTTGTTTCTTACAATCCAGAAACTGCATAGCAGCAAGTTTGATAGTGACATCACCCTCGGGAAGATGACAGTGCGACTGAGCTAGTCACGGGGGTCTTCACAGAAAAGGCAGTCGGGGTCCTGGTCAGCTGGGCACTCCGTCTGAATGGTGAGGGAGTGCATGGGAACACTTTTGCTGAGGGCTCTAGCAATCTCTCTTCGAACAACACTGCTGTCCCGGCCAGCTGCTGTTGATAAAAAACCACAGTGGGATTAGCACTGACTGTACACTCAGGGAGACGGCTGCTCCTCTGCTTCCAGCTCCTTTGTCTTTGACCGGGTGGGGTGGGGTAGGACATGGGCCTAACACACGGAAGAAGCCATGTTGGCCCTGAGAGTCCACTGCCTGCCCAGGGACAAGGCAGGGGAACTTGTCTTGCAGAAAAATACTTCGTCACTCTCCTGTCCATAGTCATCTCTGGAGCCTGGCACTCCTAGGAGTCAAGTATGGATGGGGAGAAGGGCCCTGGAAAAATCCAGGACAGAACTGTGATTTCTTACACAGTTCCCATGGGTCTTTGAGTCGCAGGCCTTGTATGTAATCCAAATTTATACTGAGGCTAGTGACAGGAACCAACGAGACTTTAGAGCTCCCCACAGACCTTTCTTAAAGCAGCAACCCTCCCTGCCATCTTTTTTCCTGTCCCAAATAGTATCAGGAGACTGTAAAAGTCCCCTCCACAGTAACCTGGTTGTTTACTAGAATCTTTTATTTGCAGTGAAATATTGGCGTGGTGAATGCAGTAAATTCCCTGAAGCCACACCTGAGCCCCTTAGAGATGATGAGGATGTCTCAGGAAGCACGATCCTCAAATGACTGTCACAAGTGTTCCTCTCCCCTGCCCCAAGTGACTTCTTGAGTCACTTTTTAGCAGCCAAACCTATTATCTTTAGCTTCAATCCCCTTCTAAGGCAGTAAAAGGCCTCCCACTGCCCATTCTCCCAGCTCTAGGACATCTCATGGGCAAAATCCATTTTAGTTGGAAAAAAGTAGTTTTTACTAAAAACGCAGTATCATAAGAATTATCTCACATGGTTACAGAATTTCTTCAGATACTGAAGGACCCACCATAATTCCTATTAGCACATCTCTTAGCTTGTCAGAACTTTAAGGGGCCTCAGTCACAGGGGGGCTATGACTCACTTTCATCTTTCTATCTTAGTGTTAGGCAAAGCATCTTATACACAGAAGATACTTAATGAAGATTAATTGTTAAATTGATTCCTCTTATTTGACTGATAGGAAACCAAGCCAAATAGCTGAAGGCAAAATTTTTAGAGTCCAAGGCCTTGAAGTTGAGGTTGAATTTTAGCCCTTTGTTCTTTCTATTCACTACCCTCTGCAGTCAGCCCTACAGATAGCATCAGAATGGTGGTTTCTAGGACAACATCAATAAGCAGATCGGTTTTGAAGGCCCTTGGTGGTACAAAACACTGCACAGTTGTTTTCACCAGCAATTGACAATAAAGGCAGCTCTACTCAAAGGAGGGAAATTACCGCCTTTACAAGGCGAGGACTGCATTTTGTCCAGGGTATTCAGAGAACTCACTGACCTGTAGCAACATGAGCTGAGAGAATGATGTGGTTCATTGTTAGAGACCAGATGTGCAGGCTGTGCACAGACACCACCCCGTCGACGGCCAGGATGAGCTCTTTCACACTGTCGTAACTCAAGCCCTTTGGGACACCTGACAAAAAGGAAGAGTGGGAGGTGGTTGTTATTCCACTAACCACAGTTTACTGAGATGGCTAAATGGCTTCACAGTCCTTTCCAAGATACCAATAAGCCCTTCCCTTTTCTGGTTTCTTATTTCAGATGTGTACAGATCAGATCCATCTGACAATTTTGAAGGGTTTACCATCAATCAAAAAAGTTCACAGACAGAATATTTGTAGAATTTAGTCTGCAATGACCAACAAGAGTAACTCATATCCTTAGTTTTTAGGGTTATTGTACTTTTCCTAATTGTTTGTACCTACCCTCTGGAAACCAAAATGAAATAACGTGGGATTTGTTATCAAGTCATCCTAAATTACCATGCTGACTACAACTACTGTGAATTAACTAAATGGTGGAATTTCTCTAGGGCTTGACACATTTGTAGTAAAACAAGGGTGAAAAGAACAACGTATGGATCACAGAGTTCTTTGTGGAGCAAATCAGAAAATATGCAACCACTGGAAACTGTAAAGCTATACAAATGTTCATTAGCCTGCAGGCCGTTTAGTGAGTGAGCCATGGTAGCAGAGGATCTTAACGTTGTAACACCAACTTATTATATGGTTTGTAAGGTTTCCATTATTTTGGCTACACTAGTCAGCGTTGACTGTCTGGGTCACAGAATATAATAGTTTGACTGTCTCTCATTTCTAAAGAAACAGTGTAGGGCACATAGGAAGGTGGGGAGTCCAGGGGCCAATCTGCTATTCTTTTTTTTTTTTTTTTTTTGAGACAGAGCCTCAAGCTATCCCCCTGGGTAGAGTGCCATGGCATCACAGCTCATAGCAACCTCCAACTCCTGGGCTCAAGCGAGTCTCCTGCCTCTGCCTCCCAAGTAGCTGGGAC
>CAUYQV010077523.1:0-15872 GCA_963574575.1 Galagoides demidoff
AGTAATTAGTTTTGCCTTTTGAGGAAGTTTTAGAATTCAGTAAAATGAATGGCTAAGAAGGGTGTCTGGAGGATAGAGCAGGAGCTGACAGAGGACAGCCAAGTGGGAGCACCCTTACTCCTGAAAATTTGCAAGTTCAGGTTTTATTTCTGGCTTCTCTAACCCTATGTGTCTAAACGTCACCTAGCTACATTAGCACACCCCAGCCAGTTTCCAGGGAGAGGGCACACACACCATCAACGCTCAGCTCAAGTGCAG
Organism: Galagoides demidoff; assembly: GCA_963574575.1. NCBI lineage: Eukaryota > Metazoa > Chordata > Mammalia > Primates > Galagidae > Galagoides > Galagoides demidoff. The sequence goes on from CAUYQV010077523.1 coordinate 259, forward strand.
GTTTTTAACAGACCAGTGCAACATAGTTTTCACTTTTATAATCTTTTGCATCTAAGAGCAAATGCTCCCTAACAGTTTGGGACTTTAGGAGGTAAATGACAGGGGATTGGAGGGGCCCCTTCCTTCCCACCCAGTCTAACAATCAGGGTCCAAAGGGACAAGACAGACATAAACACACATAGAGCAGGTGACCACAAATAAGGACAAGGATAAAGGCCACAAAGCTGCTCTCTAGTTCACAGGTGCTCTGAGACGGGGCTCAGGGAAGGCCTTTAAGAAGGGTGAGAAAGTGTTGGTCTGGGGCGAGGGTGGAAGGGAGGGTGTCCATTCGTGCAGAGGGAGAGGAGGCACAGCCCATTGGGACAGGAGGGAATTCAGAGGGTCTGTGGGGGATTCAAGGGAGCCAAATGGAATGAAGCACAATGAAGGGCAGAGGGAGAAGTGTCCAGAAGGGGTCAGAAAAGCCAGGGCAGGAGGGTCCATCTGCCCAGGGCCTCTGAGTTCAGTGTGAAGCTCCAGAATAGTCAGAAGTCTACCACAGGTGCTCAAAAAGCATTTGAAAAAAAAAAAAAAAGGCGGAGGGGGGGTTAGGGGTCAGGGAGAGAATGCATCAATTTATCAGACAGTGCAATTTATATAGACTAAATCCTGGGACAATTCATGCTCTTTCTGTGCCTGAATGCATTTTTCATACCTGCTATGGGCTAAGTGTGCCCATTCTCAAATTCATATATTGAAGCACTAATCCCTAGTGTGAGTTTATGAGGACAGAGTTCCCATAATGGGAGTAATGCCTTTATAAAAAGAGATAACAGAGAGAGTGTTGTCTTCCTTCGCCATGTGAGGATACAGCAAGAAGGCAGCCATCTGCAAGCCAAGAAGAGAGTCCTCACCATGCTGGCTTCTGATCTTTAACCTCCAGAACTGAGAGAAAATAAATCTCTGGTGTTTAATCTATCTAGTCTATGATAATTTGTTATAGCAACCCAAGCAAATGAATAACAGTACCATTTTCTTACCCAGTATAGCTTACTTTTTAGAAATATAAATTGTAATACTTAACTTCTGAAGAATTAGACCAAAACTTGTGGGCTGCCTGAGAATGAAGACCCTTGAGCAAACTCAAGTTGGTAGCAAACCTTCAAGTTAGGCCAGAAACAGTCTAAGGCCAGGACGGGAGTGCTATCTAAAGGACCAGCATGCCCACAGGAAGCAAGTCCATGAATCCTCTTACAACATTTGTTCTATAAGCCGGCTGCAGAATGGAAGCCACTCCCCTCCCAGACACATTCCTCCTCACTGGATACACCCTCCTTGAGGATTGGCATTGGCCCATGCCTGCCCTGCCTTCTCTTTCTGGGCCTAACAATATTTTTTATTTTGTTGTTGTTGTTGTTGTAGTTGTCATTGTTGTTTGGCAGGCCCAGGCTGGATTCAAACCTGCCAGTGGGCCTAACAATATTTAACTGGAAGCTTTCTGTGTGTTTAGGAAACTATACCATGTAAGGGTTCCACCTTCTTTGCTCACTGGTCTCAAACTCAATATTGGTTAGTTAATCCATCAAGACAAATTAAAGGAGGGGCAAAAATTCATGAGCTCACCCTGGGAGGGTGCCGAGAAAAGAATGTCAACAGAAGGAGAGTGCTATAAAACACAAAGCCATATTTTTCCCAAGAGCTCAACCAGATACTCTGTATTATTGTTTAATTCTCTGAAGACTGGAAAAAAGGTTCTTGCTTTACAGTGCAGAAGTTTAAATAATGAAGCATTGCTAAACAAACAAACAGAAGAAAGCCCAGTAAAGCTATTCATTAAATAAGATCACTGTACAAAAGGAAAACTGTTGCTTAACAATCCACCTCCCTGAGGACCAACATTTATCTTAGACCTCAAATTCAACACATCACAACTTCACAGCAAAAGTATGTTTCCCAATGGGATTTAAGTAAAGTCCAATAAAATAAATCTCTAGAAATGTCAAGAGCAAGCCTCGAGGGAGAACATAGTTCTATTGTGAAATATTCCCGTTAGAAATTATATTCACAAAAGGTCATCAAGAAATATCCATAACAAGAAAAAGCAGGGAGCCAGCCAGGGTCCCACAAGGTGAAACCCATCTCTAAAATCACATATGGACGTACCCAGCCCCAAGATGCTACATAACCTTAGCTTTGAATGGAGCCCCACATCCAGATAGACAGCTGTTGCAAAGATCTGCTTTACATGTTTTATGATCTGGAGGTCAAAGGGCTGCGGTTTGGGGAACTTGGGAAGTGATGGGGAAGGATCAAATGTCAGCATCAAAATTTGAACTGTTTTTCTGAACCAGTGTTTCCAGTTCACAAAAGGCACAGCAAAGCCTTCCTCAAGTCACTGAGCTGAATTCTGTGCTTGGCAAACTGACTGCCAGAAAGAAAAGGCCTAAGCCATCCATCCTCACACGTGGATTTAGTAAACAAACTTGTCCAGCAGTCAAACCGCTAGTGAGGGCTAAGCTTGGATGGGTCAGCCTGAAGCCAGGTGAGGTCTCCGTGCACTAAGAGATATACAAAATTTCACTGAGTCAAAAGTTAGCACATCCCTGCCTGGGACCTCCTAGGTCCATCTCCTAAAATTGAGGGGAAAATAAAATAATTGTCTCTGAACAGGTGGGTTGGGTTTATGTATTGTCAACATGAACTTGAAGCTAAGTGAGGGGCCAGCCAAGTAATGGTCAGGTCAACCTAGGACATGATGAATGCAGAGCTGATCTGGGATGTACCCCACATCTGGCATCCTCAGACATCCCAGCCACATCCCCATGAGGCCATGCGTGACATTGCCCAGGGTGACAGGAAATTCTCTTCTCCACACTGGAGTTAAACTTGGTTCTATAGGTCTATAACCTCTGTGGCTACCTCTATTAAATCAAGACTTTGGATAATCTTTACCTTCCTCCCACTTTTAGTGTTTGATAACTTCAATACGGTTTTGATAACACAGGTGTGTTTGAACAATGGCAATAATGGGATCAGCCCCTGGATGGTGTCAGGCCTGGGTGATTGCCCCTCTTTAGGGCCTCTGCATTTGTTGTTCCCTCTTTCTGGAACTCCTTGTCTGTAGTTTGTGTGATACCGTGATATAATAAGAAATATATATTTGGTCTATGTGTTTCTGGCGCATCGCTCCTTCCCTAATATCTTTGGAATCTCTGAAGTTATAAGAGCGTCTTTTTGTATGCAATTGAGTTGACTGGTGGCTGGGAGCCCCTAGAAGGCCTCAGGATGGGTCTGGTCACCAGAAAGATCATGGCAGGATTAGAAGGTTAGACTTTCAACCTTACCTCCTAACTTTCAGAGAAGGGAGAGGGGCTGAAGATTGAGTTAATCACCAATGGCCAATGATGTAATCAATCATGTCTATATAATGAAGACTCCATAAACCCCAAAAGAACAGGATTTAAAAAGCTTCCAGATGGCTAGTAGGAAGAGGTGCCTACGGGAGTGTGCACCCCGAGAGGGCCCAGGAACTGCATGGTCCGTCCCCATTCCTTGCTCCAGCCATCTCTTTCACCTGTCTATTCATCTGCATCCTTTGTAATATCTTTTACAATAAACACAGGATGGCCATAAACTTTATGACCACCCTATATATAAATATGTTGTCCTCAGTACTGTGAGCTAGGAAATTAATAAAACCCAAGGAAGGGGTGTCGATACCCTGATTTATAACGAGTGGGTTAGAAGTACAGGTCACAAGTACTAGGACTTAGCGATTGGCATCTGAAGTGGGAGGCGGTCTTGCATGACAAAGTCTTCAACCTGTGGAATCTGAGGCTAACTCCAGGTAGACAGTGTCAGAATTGAGCTAAACTGTAGGACACTCGGTTGGTAGAACTTCTTGGTCTATAGGAAAAAGCCCCACAGAAGAGTTCTGTGTTGGATGGCACCCACCGGCCACACACATCCAGGCTGGCTGGTTCAAACCCAGTCCGAACCTGACCCAGGCCAGCTAAACAATGACAACTGCAACAACAACAACAACAACAACAAAATAGCCAGGGGTTGTGGAGGGCACCTGTAGTCCCAGCTACTTGGGAGGTTGAAGCAAGATAATCACTTAAGCCCAAGAGTTTGAGGCTGCTGTGAGCTGTGATGCCACAGCACTCTACTGAGGGTGACATAGTGAGACTCTGTCTCAAAAAAAAAAAAAAAGTGTTCTGTGTTGTAAGAGAACAGCAAGAGGAAAACTGTTCCTCTTTAGACTCACATAAGTGACTCAGATCGAAGGTGGTCTTCTCAGAAACATCTTCCCTGTCATTCAGGATCCACCTCCCCTCCCCCTTCCCTCTGTCATATTAGGAAGTCGTAGACTTTTGTCTTTAGAATATTTATCACTCTCTGAAATTACTTATTTATTTCTTCCATGTTTATTGTCCTTAGAAAGAAAATAGCATAATAAACAGTTTGGTGCACTGGGGCCAGGCTGCCCCCAACACCTGCCAGTACAATCTTGGCAAAGTTGTTTAACCTCTTTGTACCCTGGTTTCCTTATGTATAAAATGAAGCTAATAATAGTACCAACAGGCAACAATAATTGCTATGAGAATTAAATGAGCTTCTATATGGGAGTCACTAAGAGAAAATCTAAATGTTTACTCTTTAGCATCTGAATTGTAGGTTTGTTTTTTTTTTTTTAGATTAAATGAACATTTGGGATGAGCTGAGACAGGACAAGTTAATTGTAAAGCTTCTGATATGTGCTGTTCAGCATTGTGTGAGGGAGTCAGGAGATTGAAGGAAAAATAGGTCCCAAAGGTAACAGGGGAAAGAAGGGATGAAGGATATGAGGGGACAGTTAGCAAAAGGACTGACAGAAATGCTTTGAGAATGCACTGAAGACTGGACAGTGCCCTCTGGCATGACCTGAGCATGGGTGGTACAGGACCAGCCGGGAGAATTCAGCACAAGGACTTAGAAATCTCAGCATTCCCTGGCTCAGAAGGAGAGGCTGCCGCGGCCACAGGGATACCAGGCCTCAGATGTGCAGAATGGGCATCAGGACAGGGCTGAGCTCTCAGACAAATTGCACTTGGTGGCTTCTAACCCCTTGTCCCCTCTCCAGGCCCCTGCTCCTTGGTCATTCTAGATAGGTGATGAATGGGGAGATGAGTGGCAAGCAGCCATGAAAGAGAAAATAGGCTTAAGAGGGAACATTCATCCCGAGGACATCAGCGGGCAGGAGGAAGGGCCTGTTCAGCTCACCACGCATGTCCTAAGCACTCAGTATGGACTGGAGGCACAGCAGTGCTCGGGACTGGGTGGGCAAAACTGATCAAGACCCGGTTCAGCCCTCTTAGAGTTCACTGGCCCTCCAGCTAGATGTAGTGAGCAGCAAGAGATGATTCCGATAGCACCTTTCACCACCCCAGGGCAGCCCTTTCCCCCTGCCTCCTACTGAAAGGATGAATACTGATCAAAAATCAACAATCCTGGGTTCCTCTTACTCCTCTTATTAATGGTGCACCTTTGAGCAAGTTACTTGATCTTAAGGCCATTTAAAGTTATGCAATGATATCATAAGAGCTTTCTTAAAACACAGGAGTCTCCTCTTCTCTACAGAAGGGCTTAGGGGCCCAGATACCTTGTAGGGCGTTATATGATACCCTTGAAAGATAGAAAGGAACCCTGAAGATTCTAAGCCAATAGAAGGTTAAGACTGTGTAAGAAGAACATGGCTAAGGGTCTGTGCCTCTTCAGGTGGTTGTGATGAATCTGTCCCATTCTGTAGAAGGTGGGACTGACATAGTCACAGAGAGTGGCAGGAAGAGCTGCCTAATAGTCACCAAGTGGGAACTGTCTCCAATTGTAAAGTTGAAGAGCACCTCTGAAGAGCAAGCCTGGCACAGTGGCAGTGTGAGAAGTGCCCAGGTATGGCCCAAACTGGAAAGAAATCAAGTCATATTTAATTGTTCTCAGAAGAGGCCTTTTAAAATTTTTTTTTTTTTACTTTTTCCTAATTTATTTTTCTTTTGCCCCCCCCCCACCCATGTAGCTGGGATTATAGACCTTCGCCACAACATCCAGCTGTTTTTTATTGGTTTTTTTTGTAGAGACGGGGACTTACTCTGGCTCACTCTGCCTCATGCTGGTCTTCCGCTGGTCTCACAGCTAACCTCAGGCAATCCACCCGCCTGGGCCTCCCACAGCCCTGGGACAACAGGCGTGAGCCACCACACCTGGCCAGAAGAGGCAATTTTTTACAACTCCAAAGCCTTTTTTGTTTTCACTGGTGAGAGGAACTTCCTTTAAAATAACTACAGAGAGTTTATGTTTGTCTTTTCTTAGAAATATGCCTTCCAGGGTGCCCCCAAGACACACTTGTAAGAGGCAACTTTCTAGGAGTTAGTGACCGAAGAGGGCCTTAAAGGACAAGAGCTGGTCCTGAGCAAGAACAGAAGGGTCATAGTTACCAGGACCACACACAAAAAGCAGTGTCTATTTTAAGCAGGGAAGGAAAAACCAAACTGAAGAAAAACAGATAAAACACATGGGATCGTGGCCAGAAAATCCAAATAAAAGCCCCCGAAGAAAAGGCAGCAACTAAACCAAACACCTTGTTTATGACATACCACAAAAATGTGATTTGAGATGATGCCAATGATTAAAAAATAAAGCAAGTAAATATTGTACCCTCATATTAATCTGAATAAAGTTAAAAAACAAAAAACAAGGCCAGGCATGGTGGCTCACACCTGTAATCCTAGCACTCTGGGAGGCCAAGACAGGTGGATTGCTTGAGCTCAGGAGTTAAAGACCAGACTGAGCAAAAGCAAAACTCCGTCTCTACTAAATATAATAAAACTGAGGCAAGAGGATCACTCGAGCCTGAGTTAGAGGTTGCTGTGAGCTGTGACACCACAGTACTCTACCCAGGGCAACAGCTTGATACTCTGTCTAAAAAATAAACAAATAAAAAATAAATAAAACAAAAACAAAATACTCTTTACCCATATTATCACCCTATATCAGTTTCTATAAAGAACTCAATCCCAATGTCAATATTTAAGAATCCCTGGTATCAAAGAAGGGCCAGTGCATATGGATGTCACCACAACTCATGTGATGTCATCTAGGAGAGGAAATAGAGGAAGCCCCAAAGGCTGCAGCTGGAGAGACTGAGTAGTAAGGTGTCAAGAGGCTGGCTGGCTGGCTGTCTCCAGACTGAGCCTGGTGGTCAGAAGAGGTTGCTCAAATACTGAGTCACTTACCAAGTCTAGAATGTAAGTGGCCAAGTCACCAACAAATTTCAGTTAGAGAGAAAAGCCATAGCACTTAGCTGCCTCAACTACTGTGCCCCTAAATCATATATCCAAATAAAGAGCAAACTATTCTTACAATACTGCATGGCAGTTATGACACTAACTATAAATCAGTACAGACTCCACAAGTTAAGGCCACAATCCCCAAAGAGGCTGTGCTTACCTCCAGATACTACCTGCAAATCCAGGGGTTCTTGGGCCACCTACACTTCTGACCAACTGGGTACAAATTCTATGGTTCTCACAATGCTTTAGGTTTGATAATTCACTGGAATGACTCACAAAACTCAGGGAAGTACTATAATTCGTTTTATTATAAAGGATACAAATAAAGACTAGCCAAATGAAGAGACGCCCAGGCAAAGCGTGAAAGGGTCCTGAACATGGAGCTGTTGTGTCCTCTCCCCATGGACTCAGGACACATTGCTCTGCTGATAAATCAATGTGTTCAGCTAGGAAGCTCAACTGAGCTTTAGTGTCCAGAGTTTTTATGGAGGTTTCATTCCTTAGGCATAATTGATGAAATCACTGGCTCTGAGACTGAACGGAATCTGCAGTCCTGCTCTCCTCTGCAGAGGAGGCTGGAATAATACAACGCTCTAACCCTTGAATCATATGGTTGATTTTTCTGATGACAAATTCCAGTCCTGAGTCATTTCTCCTCAGCATAAACTCAGGTGTCATCCAAGGGGCCAATTAGGAACAACAAAGACACTCTTACCACTCTGAAAATTCCAAGGTTTCAGAGGTCACATTTGACTTTTGCAATTGGAAAAGATATAATATACAAGATAGCAGACATTAGCAATATATATTATAATTTTTTTTTTTTTTTTGTGAGACAGTCTCAAGCTATTGCTCTTGGTAGAGTGCTGTGGCGTCACAGCTCATAGCAACCTCAAACTCTTGGGCTTAAGCAATTCTCTTGCCTCAGCCTCCCAAGTAGCTGGGATTATAGGTGCCCGCCACAATGCCCGGCTATTTTTCTGTTGCAGTTGTCATTGTTGCTTTAGATGGCCTGGGCCGGGTTCGAACCCACCAGCCTCAGTGTATGTGGCTTGTGCCCTACCCACTGAGCTATGGTCACCACTTGAGTATTTATAGTACTTCCTTTCTTAAAATGTGTATGCATTTCTTTGGCACCCTCTGTATTTTACTTAATTTCAACATGTCAAAAATATTACTTCAACATGTACTCAATATTAAAACAATTATTAATAAAATCACAATATCTATATTGAAGATAACAATTATATTCTATATAAAAATCTTTGAAATCTGGTATCTAGTTTACACATATAGCCCATCTCAGTTTGGACTAGCCCCATTTTAAGTGCTCAATAGCTACAAAATGCTACTATACTGGCCAGCCCAGAAAGATGGAATGAGACTCTGCGCCCATAGCACAGTGGTTACAGCCAGCCACATACACCAAGGCTGGCAGGTTTGAACCTGGCCTGGGCCAGCTAAACAACAATGACAACTGCAACAAAATATAACCAGGTGTTTTGGTGCGTGCCTATAGTTCCAGCTACCTGGAAGGCTGAGGTAAGAGAATTGCTTAAGCCCAAGAGTTTGAAGTTGCTGTGAGCTGTGATGCTATGGCACTCTACTGAGGGCGTCAAAGTGAGACTCTTATCTCAAAAAAAAGAAATAATGACATGGTGGCTATTTTGATTAAATGAGTTAATGTGCATCTCAGCACCATAATCAACCCTATTCTATAAACTATATCATTCCATAATGAAAATGTGTGTGTCTTTGTGTAGGAGTACATGTATGTGTGTGCATGAACACATATGGAAAGGCAGTGACCAATGACTAAACTCAAAGGCACCAGAAACCACACTGCACCAGGAAGTCCATCGGTTCCCACAGAACATCAAATTGCTACTCTCAAGAAAGGAAAAACTTCAACTTGGAGAGGAATAACTCTCTCATCAATTAACCATAGAATGGTATTACCATACTCCCATAGCTCCCCAACACTAGCCATGAATGATAACTTTATTGGGAAAAGACACCCCAAAAGCCGTGTCCAGCAAGATGGGGAAGCCTCCAGGAGCAGAAAATGGCTGAGGATTGGGAAGAAGAAAAACTGTAGAGAGGAGCTTTGGCTAACAACACCCAGAGCCACAGCCCAGCCACTAACTGTATCCAGCCAACCACCCATTGCACCCCCTGGAAAGAGTGCAACATTATGAATCCAGAAGAATCACTAGTAAGAGATTGACTTCAGTAATTTTTTAGGTAGCTTTGTAGCGCTTGAATCTCAGGCCCTAAAGCATTCTCAAAGTTGGCTTTAAAAGATGCACATTTTAATACAAAAGCTCTGTGCCTTTTAATAGTAGTGTCCCACATTCAGCTTCCTCTGATCTTTGTAAGAAAGAGCTGCCCAGACACCCACACCCCAGTATTCAATCAGTCCCTGATTCTCAATGAAGCATGGGTGGAGCGGCCTAGACACCCTCAAGGTAGGTATGGAAAGATTCACCTAATAAGGGTGCACCAATACATTTTTATATAATACACCATATTAATTATAATACACTTAATCCAATTTATCTATTTGATCAAGAAAGACAAACTAGTTTATCTGTCAAAGAATGATCTTTTATTTAAAAGGCTTGTTACCTCAATCTGACAAAAGGAACTAATGTAGGGTGACCAGATTTTAACATTGGTAAAGTGGGACAACATGGGAGGAGGGGATGAGGGCAGGGTGGGGACAGGGCAGGGCCTGACAACAATGCAAACTTTGATAAGCAGTTCTCCATAATCACTTCTCAACAATTATTTGTTATTATTACAGTTGAACATTATAAAATTAACAAAAATAATATAAAACTCATATTTTGGCAAAATGGCCACATGGCAGCCAAAAACCATATATTCCCTTCCTGTTCTTCCACCTGTTCATGCATTCTTTCCAAAAATCGGGACTTTTTAAAAATGCGGCAGGACGTGGGACAGATTGTTGAAACACGGAAGTCTGGTCACCCTAAACTAATGGGAATTACCTTCCTATTCTGATGTGCTCTTGTGCTTGTATTTGCTTAAGTGCTCAGAAAACTTGAGCTTTGTGCTAAAACTCAAGGTGTAGCATTAACTGAGGAAAGGGCTAGAAGGACACAAACACTTATCCTCAGCATCTCAGAAAGTCTAACTCTTTGTTTGGTTTGGTTTTTTTTTTGAGACAGAGTCTCACTTTGTCATGCTTATTAGAGTGGTGTTGCATCATAGCTCACAATAACTTCAAACTCTTGGGCTCAAGTGATTCTCTTGCCTCAGCCTCCCAAGTAGCTGGGACTACAGCTGCCCACCACAAGGCCCAGCTATTTTTAGGGCCAGGGTCTCCCACTTACTCAGGCTGGTCTCAAACCTGTGAGCTCAGGTTATTATCTCTTTCAAAGTGTTTTATCTGCAGTCGGGCATGGTGGCTCATGCCTATAATCCTAGCACTCTGGAAGGCCCAAGGTGGGTGGATTGCTTGAGCTCACAAGTTCAAGACCAGCCTGAGCAAGAGCAAGACCCATCTCTACTAAAAGTAGAAAACTAGCCAGCTGTGTGGCAGACACCCATAGTCCCAGCTATTCTGGACGCTGAGGCAAGATGAAGGGTTGAGCCCAAGAGTTTGAGGTTGCTGTAAGCTGTGACGCCACAGTACTCTAGCCCTCTACCCAGGGCAAGAAAGTGGGACTCTGTCACAAAAACTAAAATAAAACAAAACAAAAAGTGTTTTATCCACAGCATAAAATTGGAAGTGACTCATATTTACAGAACAAGGATCTGTTGTTGGCCCTGCCCTGCTAGATCCTTCACTTCCCCAGCAGCTTCTGGTTTTGTATGGTGCTACATGGTGCCTCAAAATTTCTTTACTCTGCCCACCAAAGAAGCGGTTCAAGGCTCTGCGCCTGTAGCTCATTGGCTATGGCGCCAGCCACATACACCAGAGGTGGTGGGTTCAATCCCAGCCTGGGCCAGCTAAGCAACAGTGACAAGTGCAACAGAAAAATAGCCGGGCATTGTGGCAGGTGCCTTTAGTCCCAGCTACTTAGGAGGCTGAGGCAAGAGAATGGCTTAAGCTGAAGAGTTTGAGGTTGCTGCAAGCTGTGATGCCACAGCACTCTACTGAGAGCAACGTAATGAGACTGTCTCCAAAAAAAAAAAAAAAAAAAAAGGAAGAAGTTCAAGATTTGCAAAACATGTCCATTTGCACACATAGGAAGACCTGGTCAAAGATGGAGACATCCTAAAAACTCACTACTTTAATAGGTAGTTAGATCTTGCATTTCAAAGAGAAAAGCAGAAACAAAAAAGTAAAAGAGAATACGAGGGGAATAAACTCAAACTCTCTGGTAAGTAGCAGCCATTCCTCTAAATAGGTGGTAGGGGAGGGAGGGGGCAAAGATTCCAAATAAGGAATTCCCTCAAGAACTGTCTGTTACAATAGCAAAAACGTGGAAACAATCTCAATTTTCACTAAAAGGCAAATTAGTTAAGGAAAATGCACTAATAAAACAGGTTAGAGCACTAAGAAAGAAAATCTATGATGATGCTACGGGAAACAAAAGTATATGCAATACAAAAAGTGAAAATTAATTTCAGTTTCGCTATGAGAAACTCTGTAAAATATGCACATATATGGGTTGAGAATAAAGGGAGTCTGTAAAAATGAAACTAGGCCAGGCAGGGCGTGATTAGTATCTTTCCTTTTTTGCTTTTCTAAAATTTTCTTAATATTCCAACAATAGAGATGCATAAAAAAATCTTTGCTGAGACTTAATTTTATAAGATGTCTTTACATAAGTATAGCCTATAAGTTTTTCAGTATAGTAATGATTCAAAAAAGAAAAAAAAAAACCACTATATGTTACAGATATCTATCCACCCCACTAGGAAATGCTGGGTTTTTCCAAACCCGTAAACAAAAAGATCTACTAAGCATCAAAAAGTCTCTTACTTACATTGCACTAGTGGTGATATCAAATCCTTTTATTGAACTATATTATTCATATACTCCTTCAGCATAAGTAGATGAGGAATTATTATAGATAATTAATATTATGATTATGGTAAATTTTTAACAAATATTGGTTATTATGTGTTAATTACTGTTCAAAGCACTTGTACTCATATTTCTAGTTTAATCCTCAATTGACCCTATGAGGAAAGAGTCACTGCTCTCCCCATTTTATTGAAAAGGAAACTGAGGCACAGAAAAGTTAATTTACCCAAATTTATAATTACAGTAAGTGGCAAAGCCAGAATTCATATTCAGCAGTGTAGCTTTAGACTCTGTGCTGTTAATCTCCAAACTAGAGTTTGCAAGAAAAGATACTAATTCCAAGTAGGAAGGCTGAATGCCAATGTGACGCTCATTCAATCAATGGTCACTTAATAAATTCATAATGAAGTTAAAAAAATTAAAGTGACCTGGCTGAACACTCAGACCCACAAGATTTGCTTATTTAATAACAACTCAAATGCTAAACCAAAGGATTATATGCCTGCTGGGATTTCAATACAAAAATCTATACGGAGAGTTAGGAAACATAAATCCTAGGCCCACTCTGCTACCAGCTACTTCTATCCTCTTGGGTAAGCAGTAAGTTTCCACATCTGTCAAGAGGGACAGTTGGATTGAATATTTAATAAAGTGTCTTCCAATTCTGTGGTACCATGATCCATCTAAAAATTTCCTTTTATTTTTTTTAATTCAACATAGAGGACAAGGGACTATGATCCCTTGGGTTTTAAATATCTTTTAAGTTATCTTAAGTAATTCAGAAAACTCACTTTGTTATATAAATGTGAGACCTTATAAACAATGAAGTTAAAATCCTTGACTTTATTTAAAACTTTCTTAAAATTGTTTCTGCTTTTTAGACTAAAAAATGCTCTTAGTTTTAGATGTTTTTTTGAACTCACTAATTGCACCACCTTGATCACACACATTGCCCTCTCCTCCCCTATCACGGAAGGACCTGGATGTCTAGAGAGACATGAGTGCTGTGATTTGAATTTGTTCCCCAAAGTTCATATGTTAGTACCTAAATTGCCATATTAAGAGATGATTTTAAGAGGAGATTAGGTCACAAAGGTTCCACCCCCATAAATGAATTAAAACCATTACTGTGGAAATAGGTGATCTTAGAAATGGGTTCTTAACACAGAGGATGAGGTTGGCCCCCATGTTCTCTTTCCATCTTGCACACTTGCTCACCACGTGGTGTTTTGCACCTTGGGATGACCCTCACCAGGTGCTGGCACCTCGCTCTTGGACTTCACAGACTCCAGAACCAGTACTTTGGAGTTCTTTATAAATAAACTTTGGTCCTTTATAAATTTCCCAGTCTCTGGTATTCTATTATAACAACAAAAAATGGACCAAGACAGTGAGAACATTTAATAGTTGATCTTGGAGAGGAAAGTGATATATTTTCACTGTGTGAAGCTGGGTGGTCTATCAGGAGATGGAATTCTGTCTGAATCAATGCTGCTTCCCATAGAAAGTTTTGAGGGGTTCATTCTGCTGTCCTTAAAGGTGTTCATGATGCTTTTCCCCCACCCCCAAGTTACCTGAGCTGTATTTGTAGGATTAGACAGAGCTAAGAAAGGTGATGAAAGAAGACGAAACCAATAACAGCCACAGTACATGGTTTGACTATATATACCAGAGACTTTCTTCACATACTAGTGGGGGGAAAAATTGATAATTGGCATTACCATCCATGCCACTAGGATAGATAATGGATATAAAAGCATAAGCACTCAGATACCTCTGGGCATGAGAGTCTTTGGGATGTATTCATAAAAATCCATCACAGATTCCTTCTTACACTTCCTTCATTACACTTAACTTTGTTCCTATCTGTAGCAGCCCATATAGCCTGTGGCTAGGAGGAGTGAGAGTTATAAGAGATACCTGGGTAGCTCAATGATGGAACATTTTGGTGAGAAGGGCATGGAGGGAGATTTGGTTCTAACAAGCAAGAGAGAGCTCCTGAGATGAGAGCATTGGTGAATTGGCAGTCTCTGCACCTGTGCTGTTGAGAGGCACGAGATCAGCCTTACATTAGGCTGGAGGAAAAGGCAGTGGGGGAGCATGCACTTTCTATCCCGGACCCACTTACTCTGACTCTGTCTCCTCTCCTGCCTGCAGAATGCCAGCACAGTGTCTCTCTGCTGAAGATCACTAAACTCTGCTAAAGACTAAGATCTATCTATGCTAAGAAGGCTGCTTGACTCTAAGACACCCTCTCCAGCCCTCAGGCACCTAAGAGAAACTGTTCCTGAGCAAGGTAGCTTAGCGATCCGTGTCCGGAACCTTCCTAAGCCAGGCCCAAGGTCTGGCCAGTCCCGGGCCCTGACACCTGTCTTCTTATTCATCTACTTGCCACTCTAGAATGTGAGTATATTAATGTGTTCAGAAGGGGGAAAGCATCCTTAGATCTGCATTCTGTGGTTCCAGGCTTAAAATACACTGAGGGGAAGCACAAGAACTAGGTCCAGGCTACAACACGTACCCACTGAGTGACCTTGGACATGTACCTGGACCTCTCTTTCGGTCACTCCCATGCAACCTGGAGTTTTTTCATGAGATGTAATGCTTGCAGCAGAGTCTGATACATAATGCTAGAGAGGATGACTGAAATCTTCAAAAGTTTCTTTGATCTATTTGTTACTCCTTAAAAAACTATGGCATGACCAAAACATAAAGGTTCAAATTTGGGGCAAGGTCACCAGAAAGCCAGCTCTATTCTAAGGACCCTACGAAGGTCACTCTTCTTAGCACTGGAATTTTTACTCAAGGATATATAAGAAAATGGGGGAAAGAAGACAGTATTATAAGGTACCTCAAAGGCAAAACGCAGCCAAAGCAATCATAAAGAATTAGATACATACTTTATTTATAAATAGACATATAGCCAGCCTGAAAAGAGCTTTGTAATCATAAGAACTGGGTTTCAATTCTTTTTTCCCACTCACTTGTTAATAACATGAGAGAAAACATTTCGTCTTCTCCTCAGATTCCTTATCTATAAAAGTAAAGTTGGCTCAGCGCCTGTGGCTCAATCGGCTAAGGCGCCAGCCACGTACACCTAAGGTGGCGGGTTCAAATCCCCAGCCCGGGCCCGCCAAAACAACAATGATGGCTGCAACCAAAAAATGGCCGGGTGTTATGGCGGGCGCCTGTGGTCCCAGCTACTTGGGAGGCTGAGGCAGGAGACTCGCTTGAGCCCAGGAGTTGGAGGTTGCTATGAGCTGTGATGCCATGGCACTCTACCCAGGGGGATAGCTTGAGGCTCC
>CAUYQV010077524.1:0-12398 GCA_963574575.1 Galagoides demidoff
GGGCGCCTGTGGTCCCAGCTACTTGGGAGGCGGAGGCAGGAGACTCGCTTGAGCCCAGGAGTTGGAGGTTACTATGAGCTGTGATGCCATGGCACTCTACCCAGGGGGATAGCTTGAGGCTCCGTCTCAAAAAAAAAAAAGAAGAGAATTGTGTAGAGGCTCTTAATGCTGCCTCCTGGAAGTAACATCTATTCCATCCGCATTTCCTTGGCCGAAGCAAGTCACACAATATGTCTAACTTTAGAAAAGACAACAAACTTCGCATGTATCGTAGTCTGTTTTGTATTCCTGAAACAGAATACTTGAGGCTGGATAATTTATAAAGAAAAGAGGTTTAATGGGCTTATAATTCTGGTGGCTGGAAGGTTCCAGATTGGGCGGCTTCATTTATGAGGGCCTTGGGCTGGTTCCGCTCATGGGAGAAAGCAGAAGGGGAGTGGGCGTGTGCCCTGAGAAGGAAGAAGGAAGAGACAGAGACCAAGAAAGCCTGATTCCTCTAAACAACCCCCCAGCAGGAACTAATCGATTCTCTAGAGGGCAAGAATTCACCTTGTGGAACGTCACTCATCTATGGTGAGGGACTCCCCCAGGCCCCAAACACCTCCCATCACTGCCATGCTGGGGATCAGACTTCAGCCTGACCTTTGATGGAGACAAACCACATTCAAACCATCCCAGCATGTGCTTAGGAAGGAGAACTGAACTCACTTATCTACTACGCCCACAGTGACTATGACACTGAGCAAAGGGGGTTGAATGTCAGAAGATGGAAGTCCATGACCACCAAAAAAGGCCCCCTTTAAATTTGCGGATCTCAAACTAAAGACCCTGCTTGAATGATGATGTGTTTAAAAAATTAATTGGGAGGCCTTTAGGCTGAGCTGACCCCCACTGTCTTGGGTTTCTCTGTAAGCAACCAAAACCCAATTCAGTGTAAACAGTAAGCTTAACCTATCAGAAACTACCAACTAACCTCTAACCAGGGACTTTCCACTGGAGTGAGCCAAGTGAGGCTACTGCTTCATTTCAGCAAATCAAATATCATCTTTGTCTTGCTTCTGAGTGAGTTTTGGAGCCCCAACTGCCTGATGTCTGGAGCTGTCTTATTCATGAATCAAGTCTGCTCAATGAATTCTGTAACATTGTCATGTGCCTCAGTTTACCTTTTACCTTTGGCAATGTTTTAGTAGGTGCACATGGACTTGGGGACAGGGCCAGATGGAGCTAGGAATATAGAGACAAGTACAAAAAAATCAAACAACAAAAACCCCCCAAAACCATACTGTCCTGTTACCAGTTTAAGAATTTGCAAGCAGATCCTGAAGTTGCCAGATGTCTACGTGCCCTGTGGTCACGGAGGGAATGGCATGTAAGAAGAGGAAGAGAGAATATTTGAGACCAAATGACTCTTAAGGAAAGCAATCTTGTAAGAAGGCAAAAGCTCAGCCCTGGCAGACTCTGGGATTTGGTTACCACCTCACCACGTAGGACTTCATGACTTTGGCCTTGATCTTTGCCTCATAGAGTGCCAGAGTCCCTGCTGTTCTCCATGCCAGGAGGCTGGGACAAAGTGGCCTTTCATTCCTGATGACATTTAACCTTTTTGTGTGTGTGTGAAGTGAAGCAGCAGGCAGGACCATGAATATATAAAAAAAAAAAAATGAGAGCTCATCACAAAAGGGAAATGGGCATGGCATCGTCCCCTAGGGCTTCTCCCAAAAGGAGGATGTTGTCTGCAGGGACTGGGTTTCTCTGTAAAATGGAAGTGCTGTTGTGCCTGAGGAAGCTGTTGAATCATCAGCCTTCCATACCAAGCCTGCAGTTTGCACTCTATAATCCCGCTAGAAAGTATAAAGCATACTTGAAATCTCAAACAAGACCTCTGATTACTAAGAGCGAAACGGGTTAACAGCTGAGCAGGCTTGGTCTTCCTGTTGTTCAGGGCCTTCTGCTCTGCACCTGTGAGAGGACGAAAACCAAGGCAGCTATTTAGGTCTCTTTAACAAGGTACAACAAAGTCAGTGTGTCTCACTACACTGCACCAAGGGCGCAACTCACAGTGCAGCCCTCCAACTCGCACTATCAGCATTACCTGAGACCTTGAGAGAAATGCAGGACTCGGGCCTCACCCCAGCCCAGCTAAGGCAGAATCTGCATTTTAACAGTGTCCCTTGGTGCTACATATCCACATTAAAGTCTGAGAAATGCTGTTCTCCAAAGTTTCAGACCACCTGGGACAGACATCCTTGCTGCCGTAAGAAAGGAGAACGGAGGCTGACTTTTCCAGCTGGCCTTCTGTCTTCTTGTTAAACAGTGAAGCTGGCACCAAACACCCAATTATGAATTCACCTGCCTCAGAGCCTGTCTAAAGCAGCCAGTCTTTGCATGAATGCAACTGCACTTAGGACAAGTCCATCTTGGTATGTCCCTGTAGCAACTAAAAGTACAGTTTTTTTACAAATCGGTATTATATGCTTGCTTTCCTATATTTACTTCTCCCTGCCTATCAGTTAGACACACACCTCTGATCATTCTATTGCTCTCTCCTCTCCGTCAGTACTGACCAAGGACAGATGAGGACAGGTGACTGTTTGCATCACATGTCTGTCCATTCATGGGGCTCCAGTGGAGTGTTGTCCCTTTTCTTTTGCTCTGTTTTGTTGGAGCCTAACTGGGCAGTCTGGACTATGCCCTGCTTGACCACATGCATCTGGGCTAAGTCTACTATGTGCATCTGGGGGCTTCAGGACGATGCTGAGTGATGCCACTGTGGGGAAAAGGCTCAACAAGGGACTTACCCTCTGCATTTTTTCAAAAGTTATGATGTTGCACTTTAAAATGCTGATGCTCAATATCAGAGCAGCTTAATGTGAAAATGAAGTTTTATGTGTTATGGAAAACGTCATCATGAGGTATGTGTTAATCACATCTCTACCTGCTTTGGGAATTTAAATAAAGCAAGTAAATAGATGTACTCAAACTCAAGGAGCCAACATTTAAAAAACTACTCTGGGCTTGGCACCTGTGGCTCAAACGGCTAAGGCGCCAGCCACATACACCTGAGTTGGCCGATTCAAATCCAGCCTGGGCCCACCAAACAACAATGATGGCTGCAACAAAAAAATAGCTGGGCATTGTGGTGGGCACCTGTAGTCCCAGCTACTTAGGAGGCAGAGGCAGGAGAATAGCTTGAGCCCAGGAGTTGGAGGTTGCTGTGAGCTATGATGACATCACTGCACTGGTGCAACAGAATGATACTCTGTCTCAAATTTAAAAAAAAAAAGAAAGATGCTTTGCATAGCATTTATTTCTTAATCTCACAAATTTCTTCTCTCCCTTCCAAAAATGAAGTTGATAATGAATGATCCTAAAACATAGCACTTTGTCATTTGGGTGTTTTTATTTTTTATTTGTTTGTTTTTGGAGACAGAATCTCTTGCTACAGTGCAGTGGTGCCAGTGTAGCTCACAGCAACCTCAAACTCCTGGGTTCAAGCAATCTTCCTGCAACAGTCTCCTGAGTACCTGGGACTGCAGGCACCCACCACAATGCCCAGCTGATTTTTCTATTTTTAGTAGAGACAGGGGCTGACTCTTGCCCAGGCTGGTCTAGAACTCCTCACTTAAGGGATCCTCCTGCCTCAGCCTCCCAGAGTGCTAGGATTACAAGTGTGAGCCCTTCTGGCCAGCCACACGTTGGCATTTGAGAAAAGAGAAGCAGGAAGGTCAATCTCATCTTCCTTCTCCCTGCTTTTCTCCCCTGAAACAAGCCCTCAAATTTAGGAAGGCTTCTCTGACCTCCCCCAAGGCAGATCATAAGATCTCAATCAGAGAGGGGACCTCCTTCAACCCAGAGGAAAGGAACATCTTCACCTCGAATACCCAGGACCACACAGAGGAATCCAAACAAACATCCCCCCAGGTTGTTACCATCAGATCATACTTTCCCACCACTATCCACATCTGCAACAAAATGTGCACAAACAACACACACGTCTCCCCGTTTCTTTGGGTCTTCATTTCCTTAGGAAATTTCTCTTGTCACATAAAACTTACATTAAATAAATCTGTATGCTTTCCCCTTGTTAATTTGTCTTTTGTTACAGGGGTCTCAGCCGTAAACCTAAGATGGGAAGGAAAGATATTTCTTTTCCCAACGATACGGTAGGTACAAATATGTCTTTCAACATTATTGGTGGCATCTCAGAAACTGTGTTCTCTGGTGAGTAACTATGACACACTGTTCTCGACAGCCTTTAAATAATCTCTAGTAAAATAGTAGAAAGAACATTTCCAGGTGACAATAGGGCTGGAAGTGATATGACGTTTGTACGTGATGAAATACTCATTTTTCTGAAATACGGAATCTGTGGAAAGAGGAATTATGACTAGTATTTACAACAACCTTTCATAAACATCCCCAGATTCCAGGCACAAGACAAAAGGCATGACTCATGTCACAGTAGGCGCTGTGGCCAGGGAAGTGGCCCTTATGAAGATTGCTTCCCTAATGCCTGAGAATGGCTCTGAGGAGATCTGTAGGAAGCTGATAATAGGGTATTTCACTGGAGTATCACCGGTAAAAATCTGGATTTTGATCAAGGGCATTTCCTCAGCCACAAATGTCATGTTTCCAGACCTTGATTGGATTTGTTGGTAGATCATGATCGAACAGACTAAAAACTTGAAAAGGCAATATGAATGATTGTGACCCCTTCAATCTGTGTTGTCATGTCAATCAAGTGATAAGATTATCCTGATGGCTGTGCCTTGAGTTTGCCTATGTACTGAGGTTTGGGGGGCCAGGAAGTTCCTCTCACCTTTCAACCTGTCTTGTCAGCAGCTGTCAGCACCCCACCATTCCTCTGCAGGAGGCCTTCCAGTGGGTGGAGGCGGCAGGGCCACACGCTGGGACTCCACCTCTGAGCTACCACTTGGTCTGAGTAAAGTTAGACATGGGCCTTTTACAAGCATTCCCGATGATTTTCAGGAGGTGACCTTCAGAGTGTTTTGAGAAACATTAACTAAAACTTAGCTAATCCTTGTGTTTTAAAGAAATTCATAAAGAAAAAACAGAAAATAACAAGTGTTTGTGAGATGTTGGAGAAATTGGAACCCTAATATATTCCTGGTGAATGTGGTGCATTGCTCACGTTTTAAAGAAATTCATAATTTGAAAAAACAGAAAATAACAAGTGTTTGTGAGATGCTGGAGAAATTGGAACACTAATATAGTCCTGGTGGAAATGAAAGTGGTGCAGTCACCTTGGCAGCTCCTCCAAAGGTGAAATACTTGAATAATAACCATGTGATTCAGGAAGTCCTCTTCTGGTTGTACGTATACTCGAAAGACTTGAAATCAGGGTCTCAAAGAGATGTTTTCATACTCATGTTCCCAGCAGCATTATTCTCAATAGTCAAAAGGTGGAAGCAACCCCAGGATCCACTGGAAGATGAGTGGATAAACTAAATGTGGTGGGTGTGTCTTATGTGCACAGTGGAATATTACCCAGCCTTAAGAAGGAAGGGAATTATAACACATGCTACAATGTGGATGAACCTTAAGAATGCTAAACTAATGAGCCAGACACAAAAGAACAAGTACGTTATGGTGCTGCTTACATCGGGGATCTGGAGTAGTCAAATTCACAGGGATGGAAAGTAGAAGGCTGGTTGCCAGGGGGTTGGGGAGGAGGTAATGGGGAATGAGTGTTCAGTGGGTACAGAGTTACAGTTTGGAGGATGAAAAGAGTTCTGGAGATGGATGGTGGAAATGGTTACACAACTATATTTTTGTAATTAATGCCACTGAAAAATCCTCTTAAAAATGATAAAGATGGCTCTGCGCCTGTAGCTCAGTGGCTAGGGCTCCAGCCACATACACTGGAGCTGGTGGCTTTGAATCCAGCCCCAGCCTGCCAAACAAGAATGACAACTACAATAACAACAACAAAAAAAATAGCCAAGTGTTGTGGCAGGCACCTGTGGTTCCAGCTACTTGGGAGGCTTGAGGCAAGAGAATCACTTAAGCCCAAGAGTTTGAGGCTGCTGTGAGCTGTGACACCACGGCAATCTACCAAGGGTGACAAAGTGAGACTCTGTCTCCAAAAAAAAAAAAAGAAAGGTAAAGATGATAATTTTCTTATGTGTATTTTGCCACAATTAAAAAGAGTAATTAAAAAAACAAGTCAATATCCCTCCAAGGGAAAAGACATTACACAAAGAATAAATTATTAACCCTGTGACTTTGTTTTGCAGTTAGGAAATAAAAAAATTATGGGTCAAAACTCACTTTTAAAAATTAAGAATTTTCCTTTGAAATGGCTGACAAAAGAAAAAAAAAATCCAAGATTCATAGACGTTAAAAAACTTTCTCAAGGTCGGGTATGCCATGGCCAGGATCTGAATGCAGCCAGCTGACTCAATGGCCCTTCCACACCCTCCACTGCCCCCTCTGCTCATTTCTGCTTGGTGACTGAAGGACAGCGCTTCAGTTGCAGAGGGAAATCCACCCAGAAGTTAGTCACCAACAAGAGAGGGGAGAAAAGAGAATAGGTTCGGTTTTGAATTCGGTCATCTGAGCTGACAGCGGGCTGTTGGCCTGGCTCTGCGGGGAGCGGGGGATTTGGGAAGCCGGCGCGGGGCTAATTAGTAAAATCAGAAAGTGAGTAAAAACAGAGGCGAGAGGGGGCAAGAGGGCTGAAATGGCGGGAGTCACAGGAGTCCACATTCGAAGCCAGACCCGGGGAAACGCCGCGCAGTCCTCGGGAAGCGAGAAGGGAGGGGAGCCGGACTGGAGGCGACAGGGGGCGCGCCAGGGACGCGCAGGGCGAGAGCGCGGCTCCGCGGCCCGGCTGCAACCCTGGCTCCTAGTCCAAGTTCGTACCTGTCAGGCTTCACGTTTTTGGGATCTCCACAACAGCTGAGTGAGGTCAGCAGAGAGGTGTTATCATTTTCATTTTACTGATAAGAAAAGTGGCAGCAACAATACTGTCAATTTCTCACGGTCCTGCCCAGCCCTCACGTCTGCATCTTCCCGGCTCCGATTCTTGTTGCTCAAGGAAAGGGGCCGTGGGGGGCAGCTGCCAGGTGCAGGGAACCGGACTGCGGCGCTGGTAGGGGCAAAAACGTTACAAAACTAACTAAAAGTCAATCTGTTTTTTATAATTAGCGTGCGCTTGTCATTCTACACAAACGGCACCTCCCTGAAAAATCTTTTTATGATGTTAAGTTCTAAACAGTTGCAGTGATTGGTAAGCTTTACTCCTACAGACAGGAGCCCCCTCCAGGTCACACGCTTCACTGGCTTATCGGTCCATGATGATTATGTTACATTTTTGGAACTTAACTGGAGAATTCTCGGTGATTCTCACTTGCACGGACTCGTCCACCTATAGCTATTTGGAGAATAAATTGATTATGTTTGGGATCACTCAAGTTTGCTTCCTGCCAATTTCCTGTAGTAACTGTAGGGTACCACGTGTTCCTGTGTTTAAAAAGCAGATGTGAAACACAGGAGGACAACACGGTGATTGTAAAGACCAAGAAGGCAGAACTTGCAAAATTTCAATTTTGTCACTTCATGTGACAACTTGAATCTTGGGTATGTACTTAAAAATGTGAAAGAGTGGCACGAGTGCCGACTGTGAAGCGTGATCTTTTTGTTTCCTAAAAGTGTACATTTTAGGGTCTACCAGAAATATTTTACTAGACTTGAATATCTTTAAAATTAAAATGTATTCTTTTTAATTAAGGGAATACTGATCGTTACATGTTGTGTAGAAGATACAGCTCAGCTTGGTGTCAAATACTCAAGGGACAGCACTGCCCACCGTGCTAGAAGCAAGCCTCTGGTGTCCCCTGGCCACAGAGAAAGGCAGCTGCCACCATGGCCGGCCACTTCCCCTCTGCTTGGGTTGGTTGCAGATTTCCAGACAGCAGGTGGCCTGGCTGTCAGAGGGCAGGATTTTCATGATCACCTCTCCCCTTTTACACCAGGAGTGTACAAGGCTTTAAAAAGTGAAAAGTAGCTTCTCTTCTCAAACAGGATAGTGATCCGTATTCTGGGATGGTTAAAAAAATCCCAAGGTCTAAAAGAAGAAGATCTCAGAGGATGTTTGTCCCAAGGAGCTCACACTAACAGTTATCTGGTTTTTCAAATGTAGCTGAACTTAGCAATTGAGGAAATAGATGATTTCAAGTTCCACATTAAAGGATTTTTGAATTCTGTCATAAAAACTTCTTTTTTTTTTTGGCCAGGGCTGGGTTTGAACCTACCACCTCCGGCATATGGGCCTGACACCCTACTCCTCTGAGCCACAGGTGCCTTCCCTTGTCATAAAAAAAATTTTTTTTTTGGTCTTGGACAAAACTGACATTAATGTTTCTATACTACAGTTTGCTTTAAATTTTACAGTTCCAGGTAACACACACAAGCACACTCCGCAGTCTATATGTGTGTGTATCCACATATACAGTATGAGCATGGCATGTTTCATATACCTATCTACACATGTCCACATTTAACAACTACATCTTGATATGTGTATATTAAGCTGGTTCTGCATGTGTACCTACCACATGTCTATTTATGGCATAAAATCAAATGGTGGTTAGGAGTAGTTTTGGAAGAAAATTCTGGCATACGAATACAACGTATTTTCATTACTCAGCATTGAGTGAATGGTTTGCACTCATTCCTTCTCACAGAACTTACTACAAAATAAGAAAAGAGTCCTGCTTTCCCCTAGAGGTTAAAAAGCACTCACCTTCCAAAAACATCTAAAGAAAATAACTTCTAATAACTGAGAACATACAAACAAATGTAAGTCATGAAAAAGAGCTAAATGTATTTTGACATTCTTTTCAGCTAAGGATAAAATCAGTAAGGGTCTGAGCTGGGCACATTGTATATAATAAACAAAGACCTAAACACTACCTAGGAAATGCTAGGGAATGCTTATGTTGACTTCTAAAGCCATGCAAGTGAACTGAAGGTATCTACCCCACTTCAGCACTCCCACGGAGGGTCCCAAACCTGCTCATACATAACCAAACAGCCAGTCGTGAGCTTGCAGGACAAATCTAGTTCATACCTTAAATACCAACCCAGGACTGCAGTTACTTTAGGGAATCCTAAAGACAGAGGCCAATTTATAGTCTAGTCTCTGTGAGATCTCTCTAAGTTTTAAGATGACTTACGAGCATACAGCCCAACTCCAGCTGAATCTTCCCTGGACCTAGTAAGAAGCCCCCAGTGGATTTCTAGAACCTCCCAATGTCCCAAAGCCTTGAGTCTTGACCAAACCCAGAGAAAGATGGTGGGTCCATGCAATCTGGTGTTAGCCAGTAGCAGCCTCCAGAGGTTTTGCTTCAAAACTGTCTGCCAATGCATACCAAGGCTTCCTGTGGTCTTTTATTGGACTTCATACCTATCTTCCTGGTGCTCAGTTCTCCCTTGACATTTCAGTATAGATGACGCTCACAGAAGAGTAGAGACACAGTGCCCACTGCCCTGCTGGGGACCCAGCAGGAGCTGACAGAAGGTAGGGAATTAACTCAGTACCTACCTCTTGTGCTTTTCTCCCATCTGATTTTGAGCAGGTTTTCTGCGAAATCTTTGAGAGCTTCCTATACTCATTACCAAGGTTACATATTTGGCTCAGTGTGATTTTTTTGAAGGACATAGATACGACTCCTGCAGGAAACAGGACAGACATAAATATACTAACCTTTTGTTGAGGCTATAGGTTCTGCGAACAATAGCCATTGCTGGTACAAACAGAACAACAGAACTGTGTGACTTTTTTGTATTAATGTTACAAATATAATCTTTATGTTTACTCCATATGTGTTTCCAAAAAGCTTTGAAAACCTTTTCCAGACAATTTCTAAGAGATTTCTAACCCATGATCTGAACCAAGATTATAGCTAGAGATGTAGACTTTTCCTATATTCCCCTAAGGTTAAGTCTGACAGAGTCCGGAAAAACTGTCACAGATCCCTAACCGATGTTAATGAGAGATAAGGAGTGATAAAAAGATTCCCATGACTCTGGTTATCATTGGTCACAGGACCTAGATTTTGCTTTGATTTCCAGAAGCAAGGCCACCATCCTCAGTTCCTCTCTTATGTGGCCAGTGGCCTCTCTCTGGGCATGTCTCCAGTGACAGGACAAGTTTCAGTCTGAATATCTCACCTCTCCATGTGCTTCGTGATCACTTCGGAGCAAGTGTTCCTATTCTACTTTTTTTCTATTCCCCTGGTAAAGTGTCCTGCAGAGAATATCAGGCAGATATTCTAGGAAGAGTAGATTCTCAACAAAATTCACTCCATTGTAATTTTCATTTCTTCAGTGTATTGTGATGACTCAAAAATCCCTTCTTAGTTTACAGAAGATTGTTAAGTAGAAAGAAAGTGAATCTATTTTGAGCCTCTGGGGAGCTTGGAAAGAAAGCTAAGTTTTGGCTTAAGAATAGCAAAATCAAGCCTAGGGCATGTAACTTCTGCTTTTATCCTCTCCTCTATGCCCTCTGACTATTTAAAGAAGAGCTGTCAGGTGACGGTGAGTTAGAACAGGCAAGGCCTATCAGAGGGCCCATGGTCAGGCCCTTTTAACCCCTGGCCTGAATCCCCCGCAGGCTGGTCACTCATTAATGAAGCTACACACTTCAAGGAAGCTGTAATTGTAAGAGTTACCTTCTTGATCTGCTGCCAAAGTGTTCTTTCCCAGAAGAGAAAAATTGAAAGGTGGAGGGTGGATCTTAGGTGAGGATCCCCAGAAGCCCAGATGGAGATCTGGGTGCAGGAAGTGCACTGCCGGGCCCTGGGGCAGACATCTGAGAGGGAGCAAAGCCCACAGCAACAAAGGCCTCCCAGGTCTCTAGGGAGCTCTGGGGCCGACTTAGCCCTTTGGACTTGTTCTGACTCAAGGCAGACTTGCCTTGACTCTAGGACTAAGTTATACCCTGTTACAAACAGATATTGGAGTCCTCACCCCCAGTGCCTCACAATACGGCCATATTGGAGACACAGCCTCTAAGAAGGTAACTGAGGTTAAACAAGGCAACACAAATGAGCCCTCATCCAATCTGACTGGAGTCCTCCTAAGAGGAAGAGACCTGGGATGCCTATCACAGCAGAAAGGCCATGAGAGGAGGAGGTGGTCATCTGCAAGCCGAGGAAGGAGGCCTCAAGAGATACCAACCCTCTGATAGCTTGATCTTAGACTTCCAGCCTCCACAGCTGTGAGAAATCTGTGTAGTATTTTACTATAATGTCCCTGGGAGACTAATCTATAATCCCTTAGCAACTGCTTGCATGCGAGCTGCCTCCATGGCAAGCCTCTGTGTTGGGTGAGTCACCTCCCATCAGCCGAGGTACAGTAGACCCTCTATAGTTACCACCTCCCTGCATTGACCATCTCCTTAAGTTGACCAAATTTTCACAGACTAGAGATGTACCATATGTATGTATCAGCACAGTAAGCCTAGTTCCTTATGTTGACCAACTCCATATATTAACCAGTTTGTTACAGTCCCATGGGTGGTCAACTTACAGAGTTTCTACTGTATTTATTTCCTGGGCAGAGACTGAGCCAGGAGCCTAATAGCCAGGGTTAGCCCCGAGGGTCTGTGCTACATAGCTAGCAGCTCCTGATGCAACATGCCCAGAGAGTATGATGAGCTGATGAGAGGACTGGGACAGTTATAAGGGAACTCTTGCAAGGATGAAGACACTACAACAGGAAAGATCTTGGGATTTGCCAGCAAATCAAGCCTTTATGCTACTGAATAGATCTGCATTCACAAAACAGCATTTCAGAATCTAAAGGAATTTTATAGATGGTCTCATTGAGCTTTTTATTTAAAAGCTGAGGATAAAGAAGCTCAGAGAAGTTGAGGTTCTCCCAAGATCTAGTGGTAACTTGGAAGCAATGTGGGGTCAGTGTGGTGGCTCATGCCTGTAATCCTAGCACTGTGGGAAGCTGAGGCTAGAGGACCACTTGAGCTCAAGGGTCAGAGACCAGACTGAGCAAGAGTGAGACCCTGTTTCTTTCTAAAATATAGAAGAAATTAGCCAGGTGTTGTGGTGGGCACCTGTAGTCCTAGCTACTCAGTAGGCTAAGGCAGGGATTGCTTGAGCCTAGGAGTTTGAGGTTGCTGTGAAGTAGGCTAATGCCATGTCACTCTAGCCTGGGGCAACAGAATGAGACTGTCTCAAAAAAAAAAAAGAAAGAAAGAAAGAAAGAAAAGAAAAAATAAAGAAAAAACAAGCAAAGCAACTTGGCTGCACCCAGGAGGCTCTGGCTTCCCAGCACTCTCTTTCCAAGGTATATCTACAAATTGACTTTATAGTCACCAAAACTACAGCATCTCTACATACAATTTTTTTTTTTTT
>CAUYQV010077525.1:0-35268 GCA_963574575.1 Galagoides demidoff
AGCTCTCAGTGGGAGACAATTTTTTTTTTTTTTTGAGACGGAGCCTCAAGCTATCCCCCTGGGTAGAGTACCATGGCATCACAGCTCATAGCAACCTCCAACTCCTGGGCTCAAGCGAGTCTCCCGCCTCCGCCTCCCAAGTAGCTGGGACCACAGGCGCCCGGCTATTTTTTGGTTGCAGCCATCATTGTTGTTTGGCGGCCCGGGCTGGGGATTCGAACCCGCCACCCTAGGTGTACATGGCTGGTGCCTTAGCCGATTGAGCCACAGGCGCCGAGCCAGTGGGTGACAATTTAAAGTCATTGTTTGATGCTAAGAAAGATCCAGTGTAACTATGGGAACACCCGGCAGAACGCCCACACCTTCAGCCACATGCACGAAAAATGCTTTCTTGCTTGTCAACTACTATCACTGCTAATCTACATTCTCCTACCTGACGGGAACCAAGATGCCCCTAAGGTCACACTGACACCCTCTAGAGGATCGTCTGACGCTCCAGGTGGCCATGCTGCAACCAATCCTTCAAATGCTTCCCAACAAAAAGCAGACGCAACAAGTCATTGAAAGGGCAGTTAACTGTAAAATTAATGAATAGTTTTCATTTTTTGAAATTATTAAGTACATGGTAGTTAGGTTTTTACAAAATGATGCACCTTTTAAAGTATTTATCTAATTGAAGCCTCTTGAATGCAGTCTTGATTACAGCTAAATTAATGTGACCTTCCAGAAGGTTTCCTCCCCATGCGCTAGAGACCTCTGCTGAACTCATACACTTTGTGAACCGTCTTTATTATCTAATTGCTGTTCTGCCTCTAGGCCAATCCCGACCTGAATAAAACGTCCTTGATTTTAGGCTGGATGAGCAAACAAAGTTTTGTTGGAAATACGGCCATTTCTGCTATTTCTCTTCTGAAGTAATGTAATCTCTAACAAGATTCTTCCATTAGAACAGAGGTTCTCAACCTGTGGGTCAGGACCCACTGGAACTGTATTAAAGGGCCGCGGCATAGGGAAGGTTGAGAACCACTGCCTCAGAACAACTTGTGAGGATTTAGGTGGCCGCCACTCCTCGCACTTAGAGAGGTTGATGTGGGCAGCTGTGTCAGCCCTGCACCTCTCTGACACTCATGAGACTTGACCTGTGCCTGTGTGGGTCCAGGAATTCTTTTTTTTTTCCTTCCTAGAGAAATTTATCTTAGGTGCTGTTCAAGTTGCATTTAAACACAAAACTTCCCCCTTATAGTGGAATATTTGCTAAAAATTAAAAGTATGACCTCCTTTTATGTAAGTGCATGGTAAATGTTTAGAATATACAAGTCCACCTGAAGTATAAACATTTTTCTTAGGTGTTTAAAACATGAATGATTTTAGAGCAAAAATTGTAAGGGACACTAGAAGTTAACCTGTGTTCTTCCCTTCCCTCAGATTGAGGGGGCTTTTGTTCTAAGCACTTAGATGCTTACTGGGTCTTCCATCCCTCCAGGCAGGAGGAGCTGCCCTGGACTTCCTGCAAGCCCTCTGGCTTCGAGCCCTTAAGAAGCGATTCCTTGGAAGGAGGAAGTGGGAAATCTAGAGCTTAGCCGGCTTGTGACTGCCCCTCCTGCTGTCATTCATCCAGGACTACTGCAGTTATTTATGCCCCCATCATCACTTGAGCTTTGTCCTTTGGGAAAAAAAATTTCCATGGGGGATAGGAGCCTCCGTTTCTGAAAATAGAAAAATGTTCCTTATCCCCATTGTAAAACCAATCAAGCAGAAGGGAAGCCTTTGCCATTTTCTTGGACTGTGGGAGAAAGGGATGATATCGTGTTCTCGCATTCTGAATCCACACAGAGCATTTACTAGACTTTTTATGTATCTGTCTCCCCACTAGACCAGGGCGTATTTACATTTGTATTTTCCACTGTTCTCATAATAGAGCTTAGAACATAATCCTTTGTTCATTAACATTTGTTGATTAAACTGAATGTCCGGCAAGAAAAATAGAAATTGTTTTAATCACTGGTAGTTAAAAAAAAAAAAGATAAACACATAAATAGGCTAGAAGACAAACCTCAGGGTGGTCCAGGGGAGCCTGGGAAAGAGACACTTCAACATTTCCCTAAGCTAGATCTGTCAAACTACAGGTCTGGATGAATACTCAAAATATTAGTATATAGCGTGGGGGTGTCAGAGACCGTGCTGGGGATATTTATGGCAAGACTTAAAAAAAAGAAGACATAGTCCCTTACCTTGTGATGGTCTAAATCCCTAGATAAAAGGGATGGTAACTGTGGGTTTTGAGAAACACTAATATGTCGAGAAGTAAAAAAGTAAATAATTAAAAGTGATATCAAGAGAGAGTTAGATACATAAATCAATACAAAGAGAGCAAGAGATATTAATGACCAAGTTTGAATTTCTCTGAGAAAGGACCCCAGGCATAGAGCTGTAATGTTTGCTACCAATATTCACGGTTTTGTAAAGAACGTATCGGTGCTGGCCTGCTGGAGACTCCGTCTTGATCACAGGAAACTGTGAGATCCTATCAAGTACAAAATACTTATTGCTAAGTTGAATCACCCCACTAGCATGGCTGAAGAATTATGTCCAGAAACTGGTTGTTCAAGCAAACCTAGAGACAGCCAGGAAGGGCAAGGATCGCAAATTAGGGACCGTTTGCATAAAGTAATTCAGAGGAAACCTAAGCTGCAGAGGAGACCGTCCACCAAGCTTCTCTGTGACACGTTTTGGCCTAACAAACACCAATTAATAGTGACATGGGCAGTATGACGATCTTTCTCTTATGCCCCAGGGCAGTGACGCACTGACAGTCAGCCAGGGAGGGGGTGGGGGGAGGGTGCAGGGAGGACCCCAGGCTCTGCGAGGGGCAGATGCCCCTGCTTTCCTCAGCTGCTGGGGGGGTCTCACACCCACCCAGCCTTGGTGGTGTGCCCCTCTGTTGTGCCTAAACGCAGAGCTTCCCAACATCTTTCCATCAGGACACAAACAGAAAGCGGGAATGTCTGCTCTGTGGGAGGGGTGGGGAGGTGGGTGGAAGGTGGAAGCCACAAGCCCAAGCTGGTGTCCTCACAGGGGGCCAGATCAGCTCGCTGCTGGTCACAAACGCTGACCTAGAGATTGCTCCCAGGAATAAAAAATTAACATTATCCATATATGGCCAAGAAAAGGGGAACACACTTTTGGTAAAAATTGTTACCACAAATCTAGACACAGTGCGAAGGGGGCAACCAAAAGCGCTAGTGGGGTAATAGCAACTTTCAAGCAGTTTTCGGTTGTCACTCTCAGTAAATTCTTCCTCCTTTTCATCCTAACATCCACTTCTGGATTTTACAACTAAATGTATTAGAAGAAGCTCATGAGAAAGAATGAAAAAGATGAGAAACAACTGACACCCGTCGTATTTGCTTTAAAATGTGTGGTAACGCTGTACAGACTTTAAGTTTTTCGGGAGATACTGCAGCACATTTGACATGCAAACCCAAGGTGGTGTGCTGAAATTGGCAGGCTTGAGGTCCAAAAGCAGTTATAAAATGTCAGCCCCCAAAAGAGGCTGCACTGAATTTGCTAAGAAAGAGGGTTCTGTGTTCACAGCTGGTGATCACGGGGCTGGGAGGAAACTGGGGTTTTTTGGAGGAAAACACCAAAGGATTTAAATAGTTCTACATGAACTTTAGAAAAGAACACCTTGTTCTCTCCTCCACTTTTGGTCTGAACTGGAAGAAAAAAGGATTAAATGGCTGGTAGAAAAAACACCCTGAACCTACCAATAAACAGAGCTTTGATGGCCTTAGCCAAAGAGAAGCCCAGAGAAGGTGCTGACCAAGCTGTGGGTGAGGAGGATATAATTAGCTTGGAAGTGGTGAACAGAAGCATTCAGCTTTTTTAGTAATAATCCAGCCATCAGAAGCTCTGACATTCCAGATGTCTGAGAAGCAAAATAGCTTGAAGACCAGGTCACCAAGGATGCCAGGCGCTCTGTGCGCTCAGCACCCCGACATCCTGACTCTCAGGAGAGAGGCCGAGGGAGATGTAAACTACCCCAGGAATCCCGTCCTCACTTTATGAGAGGCATTTCGAAATACATTCCTTATTCACTTTCTAGTAAGATACAACCTGAATATATTATAATGCTCATTATTTATACACATACATAAAATGAAAAATTAGTTTATATCAGTTGTCTGGTTACTTCCAGAGAGAAATATACCCAGATACATATATATTCAGATTGGGCTAGATTTAGAATTATATAAAGAAGGCTATATTAGGCAAATTTAGTTCAGCTCCTGATGATTAAGTTTTGCAGAACTCAGAATAAATTTCAAGGCCAGATATGGTGGCTTACACCTCTGATCCTAGAGCTTTGGGAGGCTGGGATTTCAAGACCTTGTGTCTACCAAAAAAAAAAAAAATTGTTAAAAATCAATTGGGCATGGTGAGGCACCTGTAGTCTCAGCTAGTCAGGAAGCTGAGGCAGGAGGATCACCTGAGCCCAGTAGTTTAAGGGTGTAGTGAGCTGTGTGTGATGCCTCTGCCCTCTAGCTGGGCAACAGAGCAAGACCCTGTTTAAACAAACAAACAAACAAAACCACAAAAATATCTGTTCCTTCTATACATACTTGGAATGACAATATCTGAAGGAACTGTGGTTAAAATAATGGGCAAGAGGCACTACACAGTTATTTGAAAAACACAAGCAAGTTGCAGAACGATTAAACTAGTAGTTGTAATAATTAAACCAGTGAAGGAACCTCAAAACTTTAAAGCATAAACTTACAGTAGGCTCAGAGAGAGTGCAGTCTGCAATCTGTTTTGGGATAGTTAGTTGATAACACCTGAGAGATTTAGTCAAAAAATACAGAAAACTCATTCACAGGTCCCTTGAAGAAAAAACGAAATCAAAACTGCTTAAAATAGTCTCAAAGATCTTATTTTTTTCCCTCATATTGTATTTTTAAAATTTAGATCATTGTTTCAAATTAGTTCTCTCAAAAGAGGATGGAAAAGGGTATTGTTAATAGTTAGGTCAACACAGCTGGTACAGAGACGCTCCACCCAACAGGTGGTGGGTACTGCAAAGCCCAGACAAGGAACGCAGGTATAAGGTCGCCATCTGGTGGTGGCTCTTCTCAACTGCAGACACATGTTCCTTATAATACGTGGATATGTCCAGGAATAGTAGGAGAGTAGTATGTATCAGATTTGAATGCGACAATTTAAACTGAGGTTTTTATGGAGATGAAACACAATTTATTGCTTTATCAGAGTAGGTTACAGAGAGAAGTGGTAGTTCCTTCTCTAGAGGAATCTAGGAGTAGCATTCATTCTTCCCTGAACTTACACAGATGAACCAAATCCTGTCTTAGGATAGAACAAAAATTTTGCTCATTTCTCCCCAGAACCGTTACCTGTGGTTCTGTTGTTTGGTACTGGCCAATATATTGCTCTGGTAATTTCGTTTTTGTGAGATAGCTCGTAGTGATTTTCCTTATTCGGGGAAGTGGCATGACTGAATAATTACCTACTGCATTACAAAATAGTTCCTAGAAATAAATAGCTATGAAACTCAGTTTATTTCCAATATATGCCGTATTTTTCCTTTTGAATTATTTTGACATTTGGAAGAGCAAGAGGGGGGGCCAGAAACCAAGAACCGAAAGACACATTCACAGACCCAGGGAGAAGAAAGGGAGAGAAAGGGCTCTGGGGCCGTCTGTAGGGAGGGGTGCGGAATTTCTTTAGTCTGAGTTGTTTCTCAGATCAGTCCTTAATCAGCCTTTTTTCCCCTTATTCTTTCTCTCTTAACAACTTACTAATTTCTCTCCCTCCCAGCCCTACACTCTGCTTGCTCTTACTATTCTAAACTCTTACTTAAAAATATTTAAAATGCTCTTACTAGTCTAAATTATTCCTATTAATCTTCTAAGATAATGTAAATCTCTCAATAGTTCACTTTTCCATTTCATTTTTCATTCATTTTTGTTCAAGGAGACCTTGGCACTCTTTTCCTCATACATAGACAGTGGGATGTAAGACCCAATATGATGCCTCTGGAGAGTCCAAGGCATTAGACCATCAAAGAAAACAATACTGGAAGTTTCTGTCAAGGTAGACTCATGATTTCTAAATCTTGGCAAATGAAAAGTCTTAGGAAAATAGGACTTCATTAGCCAAATCAGAGAGTTAGCAAATTCTCCTTACATGAGAAATTAGATCGCAGAGGCAGGAGAAGGCTAGTAAGTAGAAGCAAATTAGTAGATGACAAAAGAATTTACTGTTTGGGAATATTTCACTCAATTCTGGAGTCACTTTGCTATGAAATTCAAATAAAAAATGTGGCAAATATTTCTGAGAGAAAGCAAAGACAAATGTTTTATTTCCAAAGGAAAGAAGGCCCATAAGGGAATGACTTCTTTTAAGGGACTGGATCCCATGTTTTGCCCCTCTAAGGGTCTAATAAAGCAAATGCCCATAACAGAATAAATAATATCCTTCCTTCCTTTGTACTTTGAGATCAACAAGCAGATTCTGACCGGCACAACAGTTTGGGGCCTGTAATCTTGGCACTTTGGGAGGCTGAGGTGGGAGGGTTTCTTGAGGCCATGAGTTTGAGCCCAGCCTGGATGACATAGCAAGACCCTGTCTCTACAAAAAATAAAAAAAAATTAGTCAGGTATGATGGATGGCACACACCTGTAATCCCAGCTACTTAGAACCCTGAGACAGAAGGGTCTCTTAAGACAGGAGTTTGAGGCTGCATTGAGCTATGATATCACCACTGCTCTCCAGCTTGGGAAATAGAATAAAATTGTGTCTTACAAAAAAAAACTTGGGCAGGTTTTTATCAAGTTAACCCTGCTTTTCTGTGTTCTGTCTGGTTAATCATATCAATTATATAGCTTTTGCAGTGGTCTGAGAATTTTAGCTGGACTGTATGACATTTTCACTTTAGGGATACAGGGGATGGGATCCAAGTGCAGTGTGTAAACTGTCATGCTGAACAGTGGCCACAGACCTGTGGACAGACCGGTCTCCAGAACAGGCAGCACGAGGCAGCAGTTTAATGAAAGTTTAAAGCTAGAACTGGGAATGGAGACCCCCTTCCTCTCAATGACCCTTCTCTAGCCCCATCTATCTCATAACACCTTTCACTCTTTCCCCACCTTCAAATTGCAAAAGTAGGTTAAGTGAAGTAACCTACAAGTTCTTCAAAACAGGTCTATCAGTCAAATCAGACTCAACCATGTACTGCTATCCCCTGAGTGCACAGAGTGATTTAACCTCCCGGGCCTTGGGGGCCTCTGGAAAAATGAGGGAGCTTCAATATTCCTATGATTCCCAGACCCGGCTCTGAGAGCTTCACTATCCCGTGATTCCCAGACCTGGCTCTGTGATCTTCACTATCCCCGTGATTCCCAGACCCGGCTCTGTGATCTTCATGATCCCCGTGATTCCCAGACCCGGCTCTGTGATCTTCACTATCCCGTGATTCCCAGACCCAGCTCTGTGATCTTCACTATCCCCGAGATTCCCAGACCCGGCTCTGTGAGCTTCACTATCCCTGTGATTCCCAGACCCGGCTCTCTGACTTCAAGCACATGTGTTCATTTCTCTGAAATGTCCCTGAGAACGGTACACATGACTTCTCAGAACAACTAAAACCAAGCAAATCAAAAGGGTAGATGTGATGTACTCCAACCAAATGAACCAAAGCAACTTCTTAAACTCTTGGGACAGTGTCAAGTTCCTTAGAAGACATGAAAGGGAAATTAAACAGAACAGCAGAAACACAGCAGAAAGGCCTAAAAGGTCTTAGGGCAGCAGTTCTCAACCTGTCCCGACCGACAGGAACTGTATTAAAGGACTGTGGCATTAGGAAGGTTGAGAACCACTATCTTAGGGGAAATGCCAAGGAGGGGAGGAAGAGTGGGCGAAAAGGGAGAATTTTTTAATAAAAACTGAGAACGGTGAATGAACTGAGAAGGTAACATAAAAGGTTTGTGGTTTACGGTTGTGCAAATCGAGTGTCAGCTTCCTGTGTAACTCAGCCCCTATTAGGCGCAGGTGTGCGCAGACCCGTCCTCTTTCACTCACTTCTGTGTAACTCAGCCCCTATTAGGCGCAGGTGTGCGCAGACCCGTCCTCATTTACTCACTGCATATGTACTGAGCACCTGCTCTGCTCAGACACGGTGACAGGTACTGAGGATCCATGGGACGCAAAGGACGTTTTAGAGGCGCTCAGCCTAGAGGAGTCTTTTCAAACATCCTGTTTCTTTTTAAGCTAAGACACACGTGTGGCTGACCTCCTGAGGCTCTTCTGTCTAGAAGGCCTCTGTGAAGCATTGTCTCAGGGGATACGATAGGGGAGAAAGAACAAATAGTAGATATGACCTCAGGCAGCATGCCAAAGATAGTACAAGATATTTTAAAAAATTAATATAGTGATGCTGAAGAAGAGAAATTTCTTCCCATTAAGATTAGGGAGGTTTGTGGTTGTAGTGCTATTTGAGCTGGACCCTGAAGGCTACATATGATTTTGATAATGCAGAAAGGAAACAGGGAGAGGGCGGCATTCAGCAGAGGCATCGGCGTGGGCCAAAGCTGAGATACTAAAGCACGGGAGGAGTCAGAGGGGTAAGGACTCCGTGTGTCTAAAGTACTGGGCACGTAAAGGGTGAAGAAACAATACACGACTTCTAGATTCCAGGGCCCAAACTCCTCTTGGAAGGATAAATAGATGTCTCTGATACGTACGTGTGTGTGTGTGGGAACCAACCTCATGCAAACAGTGCTCTCCTGGGATCTGCTGGACAACGTGCAGTGGACACAGGGGAAGTGAAGGGCCATGTGGCCAGCTGAGTGGCCCTTCCCCTCACCGCCTCTGCAGATTGTTCCAACACTGAGCTGCCTGGACCCATTCTCCCTGAGAGTAGCCATGGGGGGGAGCTTTGGGAGGCCTCTGACAACCTAGCGCAGTGGTTATCAACCTTCCTAATGCTGCAGCCCTTTAATATAGTTCCTGTGGGTTGCGACCCACAGGTTGAGAACCACTGACCTAGAGGAAAATTTTCAGATATCCCACATCTTTTAAGGTAAGCGTCCTCAAACTACGGCCCATGGGCCACATGCAGCCCGCTGAGGACATTTGTCCTGCCTGCCGGGTGTTTTTACCACTGCTGCCTGTCCTACTTAGCAGCTGACTCGTCCCGGGGCCCCCAGTCTGGAATGGTCTGAGGGACAATGAACTGGACCCCTGTTTTAAAGTGTTGACTTCCATTTCCTTCTCCCACAATGCCCGGGGCTATCCATACATCACTGGGCGGGAGTGAGGGGCACCGTTCTCTGTATTACCTTTCCACTGTAGGACAAACTATCAAAATTCTGGCCCCTCTTCGAGAGATTCTAGGTGCTATTTATCTTGCCAAGTAAGGTATCTACTTGGTTGTGCCTAGCCCAGCACATGTGGCCCTCAATCCTGGCAAATATCGGTAGGCCATGGGATCCATAGGAAGGCTTATCTGCAGCTCTCAGGGAAGACCTTGCTCAGACTCACACAGGAGTGACAAACAGGCTACTTCCGTCTGCATTAGACGGGCTCGGGGCAGGGATCCAGGGACTCACCACAGTGCCTGGCACTGTCTCTGACCTGGAGCTTCTCTCATCTGTCCACTCGACTGTGAGCATCTGTGCAGAGACCACGTGACCACATTCTATCCCCTGTGGTGCCTAATATGTAGGTGGTGCTCAACAAATAATCATTTTAATATTCGCAATTATTGTATTCAATGTTTTGTTCGATTCTTTGGTGAAAGTCTCTAAGTGTTTCAAATTTATGAATGACATACCGTAAGCTTCTGAGATTCTGCTACAGTAAATATTTTCCCCTGGAGGAAACACAAGCGTCTGCTACTGAAAATAAGGTCCCTGTACTGAGATACTTGTTCTGGGTGTAGGATACCTGGCTGCCCGCTAGGCTGCACACTCAACCTGTTATATTGAAGAAGGAAAAACCAGGCCCCGCGTGGTGGCTCACACTTATAATCCTAGCACTCTGGGAGGCCAAGACAGGTGGATCGCCTCAGTTCAGGAGTTCAAGACCAGCCTGAGCAAGGGTAAGACCCTGCCTCTACTAAAAATAGGAAAAGTAGCCAGGCATTGTGGCAGGCACCTGTAGTTCCAGCTACTCTGGAGGCTGAGGCAGAAGGATTGCTTAAGGATTCCTTAAGAGTTTGAGGTTGTTGTTAGCTACGATGCCATGGCACTCTACCAGGGGTGAGGGAGTGAGACTTTGTCTCAAAACAAACAAACAAAAAACCCCCAAGCACAAGCAATACTCTAGAGTAATTAAAAAAAAACATTCTTTCAACACTAGAGAAGGATTGAACGGTTCATTCAACCGTTTTTGAAATCAATTTCTACATTCATTGAGATTTATCATAACTTATAAAATGACAAGAAAAAAAAGGAGAAAATAAAATTATGCTAAGTTTGTAAATCTCACCTGTGCAAGGAAATTTGACCCATGACGTTTTCTTTGGGTCAGGCCTATGCCGTTCTAATGCAGATAACAAAGTCATAGCGTTTCAGTACTTTCTACATAACCACTGCCTGAATTTCACAGCCTTCTACTTTTTGAGGTGCTGCCATTAACAAAATTGGGGTGCAGTGGCAGAGAGAACCTTCCCATCCGTGCACCCTCAACCCAGCCCATCTCTTACCTTGCTCGGTGCCCGGTGTGTTGTTAGGAGGAGCGCGAGCTGGCCGTCCTACCCAGAACCCAACTGAAGCTCTACCAGCTGGAAAAAATGCCTCCTTCGCTGGAACCAGTAACTCACACCCCCCTCAGCCTCTTCTCCTTCATACAGAACTGCTCTCAGGCAGGTGAAGATAATCACTCAGGGCACAGCCTAGGGGATTCAACATTGCTGTATTTTCACTTATGTTTTAAAATAAGATCTTAGAATGGACTTTCCTCCTCAGCTTTTCAAAAGTCTCTGAATTCTCAAAGTAGAGACCAGGCAATTTTGACCCTCACAGGGGAGCGTTTCCAAACCCTTCCCTTGTAGACAGTGTTAAAGATTGGGAACGTTGGAACCCATCCCAGTAAGGAGCAGCTGGGAGCTTAGAGAAAGGCCCTCAATCTGGCAAGATCCCTCCAACATGTTCCAAAAGGGGAAGTGGAGACGCGGTTTTATGGAGGTGCTGCCACCCTCACCCCTGCACCCAGCGCTGCTGCTGTTGTCAGGAACGTGGTGAGTGCTCACACCTGTTACTGCTGCCATTCTCCAGCCTCCTTGATCACCCGAGGAAGTTCCTCCCAAATTGGAAGCTGGAACCATCAGCTGCTACTCAGGGGTCTCTGAGCAGCTAGAATGCTGATGGGGGAGAGAAGCAAACCACTGCCCGGGGCAGCCCGCGGGGAGAGCCCTCAGAACCCGTGGCAGCACCAAGAAAGAGACCAGGTGCCAGAAACAGAAACGCCCCAGAAGGTTTAGGAAAGAACTGGAAACCGACAGCATCTACCCTAGTTTTATAAGTGGAGTGTCTCGGAAAATACATTCTTTGAATAGTTTCAAAAAGGATGCCTAAGAAAGCTGGTGCTCGGGACCAGCTATATTATCAACCCACACACACTGTCCGTGGTGCACCTGTGTCCACAGCCCACATTCTGTTTTCTTGTTAATATGATCTTGGGGTAAAGGGTCTTATTGGGTGAGGGGGAAATACTCTGAGCCAAGGTGGGATGCTTTTCTTAATGGAAGGTGGTTGTATGGTTGAGGAAAAACATACACACAGGTTGCCTCCCATCCGGAGGCTCCCCCAGTTCCCAGAGGATCAGTAACTACAAGCGTAAGGGAATAGCACAAAGCCGAGTCTTACAATGAAGTAGGCTCAGAAAGACTTGGCCTTCCCGTGAGAGGAGCTGCAGAGGAACTTCAGCCCTGGTTTGCTTTGTACCAGGTATAGGACCCCTCTTCTTAATATATTGGATTTCATTATTTGAACAGATGTTTTACTGACCTAGTGTTCCAAAAAGAGTTGCTTTGGGGTCAGTATATTAGGAGTCAGTCCAATGTGTTGTCTAACTCAATTTACCAAAGACTTAGAGCGGTGTGCTCTCTCCATGTGCCTTTTGCCTCAGGATATGTTGTGATCTT
Source organism: Galagoides demidoff (assembly GCA_963574575.1). Lineage (NCBI taxonomy): Eukaryota > Metazoa > Chordata > Mammalia > Primates > Galagidae > Galagoides > Galagoides demidoff. The sequence goes on from CAUYQV010077525.1 coordinate 12,164, forward strand.
GCCTCTTAATAAGAGAGAATTCATTGGAATAGACATTCTTGATGTGCGTGCCAGTTAGGGGCAGAAATTAATTAAGGATAGCACTAAAAGGCAATGGAAAGAACACTGCTGTTGAAAACTTTAAATTTTATGATTTAAAGTGTTTTTGGTTTCGTTCATCTAATTGTTTTGACAAATCAGATACTTTTCAGTTAATATTTGGGTCTCTAAACGTAATTCCTTGAAGGTTTTTCTCCTCTCTGAATATTCTCTCTCTCTAGCTCACCTGTTAGATGAAATTTCACTCCAACTTTTAACTACACAGTTATACGGGTGATAGGGGTGTGAGCATCTGTAAGATTAAAAGCAAATCACTGTTGTCCTCTTACTCCTTCTTTAAAGCTGTTTTCCATTTTGAAGGTAGTGATCCAAGCTGAGGTCTAGAAACAATTCGACATTGTTTGATGTTTATACAATCACAGTTCTAAGTAACTGGGACACTTCTACAGATTTCAGGGGGCAATAAATTAGCACAGTGTAAATAGTTGTCTGTCATCCTGACTTTGAATATTCCTTATCAAAAATACCTCTATATTTCGCATTTACAATTTGAAGTTATTATGTGTGTTGAGGTGACTCGTGTTATCTGGAAGACTGGAATTGTTACAACAGAACTTTTATGATCAAGTATTTTAAGCCTTGGAAAGAGCCTTTAAAATTGTCCAGGACGGTCTATGTGTCTTCTGAGACCTCTGGTAAGTCTACTGATGATTTTTCAGGGCTTGACCTTTCCACCTCCAGTCCTGTCCTTTAGATCTTACTGACACGTGCATATAAACAGCTTCCCCAGCAAAAGTCCGATAAAAATCAAAGACCAGGAGGTGGAGGCTACGGAAGCCTTCATGAATTCCATTCCTTTTTGTTGTTGTTGATTTTTTTCCTTTTCTTAAAGGCACACCCTTGACTTTTTTGTTGTTGCTGTTAATGTGAACCAGATTTTAATTTCAGGTAGGAAAACCAGTTACTGCAAAAAGTCAATAATCAAGGATCAATGTATTACCGGGTTTTGTCACCATAGAATCAATTAGATCATTTTCCCCCCCTCAAGTGATCAGTGATTCTATTTGGCCAACCTAGAAAAAAAAGAAGCCTCCCTGCTCATTGCCTGCCCTTCCTCAGAGGTCAAGGTGACAGTGTACCTGGCAGTGGGACGCTCTGGCCTTTCAGGTCCCTTTTCCAGGTGGTCAAGGATACCTTTTCTCCTTCCTCATCTCTGAACTGCAGAATAGGAAGGATTAAAGCCTTGGCTCGAGACAGTGTCACATCAGAAGAGGCAGGGGTGTCTGCCAGGCTCTGGTCCTCTCTGCTGTGTGCCTGAGAGCACTTCCTGCAGCCCTGGGTTAGACACGGAAGCCTGACTGAAGTCAAGGACGAGGGCCAGTCCCTGGCTTTTCTCCCACTCCCATAGAAGATAAAATACACCTGATGGGCTGATCTATTTCACTGCCACCGAACTACACCCATGAGTCTGTTATTCCTTAACGTGATCTTGCGAGGCCAATGAGGGCTTCGATCTTGATTAATTGATGATCATCCTATAAGATCTGGATGCAGTGCCTTGGTGTGAGTTTTTGACAAAGAAAATTAGGCTCTGAAAGACATTTCTCATCAGAAACTCTCAATATATTAAAATGCATTTAAAAGTTATTTCTGGGAAACATACTAAATAGGCCAATCATTTTATCATCAGCTAATCGTCAAACCCTAGAAAATCATGATATAATGTCACCCTGACATAAAGCAACATCAAAATTAGTGCATCATCTATAAAGTGAAGTATCATTTGCCTTCAGGTGACAAATTCTATTGCCAAAAAATACTACTGTACTTCTAATAAGTGACACTCATTTTAATAGACCCTACAAAAATACAGTATTTTCAATGTCCCCATAAAACAGTTAACTTACAAATATTATTCTCAGAGCTTTGGTGATATCAATATGTGATGCTATTATGAAAATCCTAGTAGAATATGAAAACACTGGCATGTAAAGTAAACTTAGTAAGTAACATAAGAACTAAGTGGAAATAGGAGAGAGCGTGTGTACAGCAAACTCTGGAAAATTATTCTGGAATTTCAAATGAATGTTTTAATTAATGACTACTATAAAAGAGAAACATGTTTAAAGGATTATAAAATTAATATTGATTATTGATGGAGGGAAACAGTTTCAATGATAAAGTAAACAGGCCTACATTAAGTCTGCTTATCTTTCTCTCTGCTGAGACAGCATTCAGCAGAAACAAGTTTTGGAGGAAGAAAAGTATTTTATCTATTTCTGCCTGCAAAAACAGGCATTGACATTAATAGTACAGGTAGACCACAGCTCTGAGAAATTATATTTGAAGTTTCATATTTAAATACCAAAGTTTTTTAATCACCCACCATAATTTTCTGACAACAGTCTTTCTTAATGTTAATTTTTGTCAGTTCCCCAAACTCATTTTAAATGATTTAAAAGTAGCGAAATTAAATTAGGCAACACACAAATAAATTTCACATTTACAGGTAAAGAAATCACAGGGGCTACAGTTTATAATCAACAGAAATGTGAAAGAAAGAAAGTAATATCTTTCCTGCCACCCATCATCCACTGCTTAAATTTGGGGTGAAAAGGGGTTATCTACAAGATATCTAGTCTGTTTCTAAACTCTGCGTGTTTTCTAATTAGCTAAAGGCATTGAACAAATTAGTTTATTCTATTTTATTCAGGTCCCAGAGATAAATGGCTAATTTATGAAATATTCCACTCTGTGTTATGAGAATTTAGCAAATGAATATGGAACCAAATATAAACACTTTATACGATATGTACAGTTACTTTCATAAGGCATTATCATGTAATTTTTATTGAAAAAGATTCAATATAGTAAAGTCTTATTTTAAGATATATTTTCTTTCTCAATCCGAGATGTTTAGTTTATGAAAATATTGTTTTCATCTATGTTGTTTTCGTATATATGCCAACATATACCTTGTGCTAGAAATATTTTATGGGAATTACAATTCTTCATGTTTGTAGTTGCTATATAAAGGCGTATACAACTTTGAGGCAGTGTTTCTGATGGAGAGCAGAATTCATAAAGAGCTGTGTGTGCTTCCGTGCTCTGAAATTATATGAAATCCACTTTGAGAAGAAACTTATTTGATTAAAAAAAAAAAAAACAGAAACAAAAACAAAACTGCACCAATGCACAGCCAGAGGCTGACAATTAAAACTAACCACGTGAACATCATTATTTATAGAGTTAACATTTTTAAGGATGATCAGTGCTAACATATAGTATTATACATTTGGCACTAATGTTTGCCATTGGTCCAGCAATTGGCAAAATTTGTTTCTATGTATAAATTTATTTTTGAACATTAGGTTTGGCTAGACGTATCTTCACTATTTATAAAAAATATTTAGACAGTAAGCTCACGTTGAATAACTAGGTCTACTGTATTCTGGAAACTCTTCAGTAGTAATACAGCTTTTTCATGTTCCATATGTACAAAACTGTGTCCATTTGCCTGTAAATACACAAATAAAACAGAGCAATCAGTACAAGCTATTGATCACAGCATCATCGTTTCTAATCGTTCAGATTCAGGGGAGCATTGAGCTGTAAAAAGTGTTCTGTTTTTAAAATTCACAATGGAAATCCAACTATGGGAGTAACTGATTTTACCCAGATTCAAGTCAATGTATTAATTCAACAAATATTTATCAAGCGCCCAATATGTCTTTGGCCCTGTGCTAATCACTGAAGTTACACTGTTGAATAACATATGGTGATACGGTGGTTCAGCTGGGTTGTAGCTCTGCTTATTTGTTTTTGCAGGAACTTCCTTGGGGTGGTTTAGAAGTGTGCACACAGCCATTATCTTAGTGTTACACAGGGACTGATAAAAACCCATCACCGTGTTCAAATAGTTCAATCACGCCACATAGGACTGGACATACATTGCATGATTAAAACTTACTCTGACTCGTTGCAAAGTTCTTGGTGTGTGTGTGTGTGTGTGTGTGTATATATATATATATATATTTTTTTTTTTTTTAGAGACAGAGTCTTACTTTGTCACCCTCAGTACAGTGCTGTGGCATCACAGCTCACAGCCCTCCAGCTCTTGGGCTTAGGTGATTCTCTTGCCTCAGCCTCTTGAGTAGCTGGGACTACAGGCTCCAGCCACAATGCCCGGCTATTTTTTTGTTGCAGTTTGGCCGGGGCTGGGCTTGAACCCACCACTGTTGGTATGGTAGGCCGGCGCCCTACTCACTGAGTCATAGGTGCTGTCCATGGGCTTATGTATTTTTATATTAAAGAAACACACTATCGGGGGATGGTCACAATTATAATTTCAACTCAAACTGTACAAAAGTAATGCATGTAACCAGAACGTTTGTACCCCTGTAACATTCTAAAATAAAAAAAAATATAAAAAATAAATATTTTTTATTTCCCCCATCGCTAAATAAAAGTATATTCATTATTTATACTAGTGGTTCTCAACCCAATCCAATATTCCTAAAGCCTGTGTCTGCTGGGCATAAAGCATGTTGACCTTGTAATAGAGGTCACACCTGCTGCCTTCTCCCAAAGACTCCCCAGTAGAACTAACCCCAACTCCATGCACAACTGCATTAGCCAAAGGTTACAATTTCAACATCCCGGCTTGTTATTATCTGACGGTCGTGTTATGAGACATATATTCTTCTCCGTAGAGCGTGGATCTGCGCCTTCCTCTCCATTAGGTCACAGATTGCCTTGACTGGAATGTTCTCGCCAATAGTACCGAGGGGAGGGGGTCCCATACGCCTTCACTACTGTGAAGGCCAAAACAGAGCACAGCCTTACATGACTGACGGTTAAATAATTGTTTTCCTTGGAGTCAGAGACTCAGCTGATTCAGAAGAGAAGAATCAGTCGGGTTGTCTGCTTGGCAAAGCGCAGATAATGCGCCAGTTAATTGGCGGCTTTATGAATTCTCAATGGACTGATGCTTATTTGGGGCACACGCTGTCTTTATTACTTTACTCCCCTTTTTGTACCTTCTTAAATTAAAATATGATTAATATTTAAAATAACCAATCACTTAAAATCAAAGGATTTGACTACTTCTAGCTTCTCCAAATGTAAAACAGTATCAAATCTCTAGAAATACTGTACAACGTTTAAAACTTAGAGGAAAATTATCCCTGCATTTTATTCTATCACTAGTTAATTAAAATTGCTCGGCTAATGATGTGATAAAGATGATTCTAAAATACTGCCTTTTAAAACCATAGTATACTTACCAATAAGAAAAATACTCGGAAAAAGAAATTTTAAATCTTTGGAAATCCATGTAATTGTAGATAGGAATTTACTTTGAATTAGAGAAACTCTATATATGCATTACTTAATAACACTTAATAAATGCCTACCGAAGGCGGCATAGGCTGTTTTAGGGGCAGGAAACGTAGCTGAGTAGAAATCTGGGTGTCTACACGGCTCAAAATTCTTGCTCTAAGTTATGGTAAAGATCAGATAATGATGTTATTTCTGACCAGCGGGTAACGAGGGGAGAACACAGTGTGGGGGAGGTTCTTCTTTCACCCCGTTTCTGACATCAGCAAAGCAGCAAAGTTGTGTGGAGTACGTGCTTATTCTACTGTAGTGTGGAGGGACACACCAGATGCCTCAAGGCCTTCTGTTGGACCAAAAGGAACACCTGAGTTGTGAAACTGAAATTTAATAATGGAGGTTTTTTTTTTTTTTTTTTTTTTTTGGCTGAGGCTGGGTTTGAACCTGCCACCTTCGGCATATGGGGCCGATGCCCTACTCCTTTGAGCCACAGGCGCCACCCAATAATGGAGATCTTGAATGTCAAAACTTAATAACGATTATGTGAGTGCTCAGATTTCTCTGTCTGCAGATTCTAACCTATAATTGCAATGAACCACCCAAAACTCAAGGAGAATTTTCAGGGAATTGTTCAAGGAGGAAAAATTCTTTAAGATTTATAGGCCGTGAATGGTTTGCTGTTGTTCATCATCAAGGCTGACATAATATCAAATGTTAAATAATGTCAGTGTTAAGGGCATAAGTGGGACTGTGTATACAACATACATGGCAAATTAATCATAGCTGTTAGGTTTGAGTTATATATTTATTGAGTGATCTTCAAAGGAGGCCAGTCCACTCCCAATATGATTTTTAACTTTTTCAATCAAAAGTATCTGTGGTGTGTTGAATTTCCACATCACTGTACTAGAGCCTGGGGTTGGAATTAAGCAAGAATACACAGGGAGCCCCCATCAAGGAGGTGGCCACTCATGAAGGCACACAAGCCGGGACATAACTAAAACTGGCACAGGACACAGATGTAGGCTGAACTGAATTCATCCAAAGAGAGAAATAAAGTGCTGGGGCAGCTCACAGCAGGGCAAAGGGGAGAGGAACTTCCCAGGAAGCTGTTTCTTTGAGGACTGACTTTCCTGGTCCTCACACCTGGCAGAGGTGATTAGCAACGGACCACAAGTCCTTGTCTCATTTCCTGGAGTCCCCTTCAGTCATTTGTGAAAAATTGGCCATTTTAGACAAATTCTACAACATTACATGCAGGGAAAGAGTTTTGAAATGGTCCATGTATGTAATCATTTTTCTAAGAATTAAAAAACAAAAAAGCAAAAAGGCCCACCCCAAACCTGTGAATTTAGATCCCTAGTCTTCAGCGTAGAAATCAACTATAAAAGTAAGAAAATGTGGAGGGGCTTTGTTAAAAAGGAGATAAGTTCAAATAACCTTTTCTTCAAAGAAAGAGAGATAGCTCAAGAGGTAAAGCATTTAAGCAGAACTTTTTTGGGGGGCGGGGGAAGAGAGAGAAAGAGAGAGAGGGAGCAGATGTGGGTTGCAAGCCAGATCACACTCAGAGACCAGCTTGCTTGCCAAAACCTTCCACATGACAACTGCTGGTCTAGGCCAATCCTGTCTTTTTGTAAATGGAAGACGTACACCTCAGAGAGACCAAGTGACTTATCTCAGATCACACAGCCAGAGAAAGGGCGAGGGCTAAATCACCTCATATCATAATATTCCTTCTTATTATTTATCACATCACTTCACTGAAATAACAAGACTACTATCACATCAAGTGATTTAAATTGACATTTCACTGACCGTAATAAAATAATGGAACATTTTTCCTTTAAAAATTGTTGCTCTATCACCTCCTACCGTGATTTTGTACTTCACAAGGGTTGCAAAGCTGTGATCACCATTCGGATTCCTATCAGGTTTAATTGAACTTACTCCAAAAATAGTGGTGGAAATAATATTTAGTCTTCAATTAAAGCCTACAAAGATGCTGAATCTCTCATTCTTATTATAGTTTCTACTCTGGCTTAATTGGGTTGTTGTGGCCATATGTCAGCTCTGTCTGTCTCCTACGACTGCCTGCTAGGGCCAGAGAGGACTCAGGGAATTCTCAATGCCGGGAGAATTGAGAGGAAAGGGTTAGTAAGGTAGGACACATGTGATTAGACGAGGGTAAAAGAAATAAACAGGAATCAAACTGTGATGCCATCAGCTGAAAATGAAAACCTCGGGGAGCAACCAACTCCCGTAAGAAGACAATTCAGTTTGTGGGACCAGCAACACGTGGCCGGGAACTGTTTATCATGCACAGTGGGCCCTCTGTAAATCAATCACCACGGGACTGTAACACCAGGACTGTAAGGAACGAGGCCTACTGTACTGATATGTACAGGTGGTGCACGTCTAGTCTGCAAAAATTAGGTCAATGTAAGGAGGTGGTCAGGGTAGGCAGGGAGGGGCTCACTGTGGAGGGTCTGCTGTATTTGGAAATAAAAGCATGGAGTTGAGGAAGGAGGTCAGGGGTAGAATCATTAGCAGCAGAGGTCAGGTCTTACTGCCGCTCGGTATTCACCAGGTGGAATGCTGAGAGCTTTGTCAGAAAATAAGGGGGGACTGTGAAACAAAGGGAATCTCAGTAGAGGAAGAGGATGGGGTTGAAGCTCTGGAAGTGCTGGGCTGAAAAGAGTCTGCAGTTGACCTGGATGTCCAGCAGAGCCTGTCTGGAGGGAGGGAGAGAAGGATGAGACAGGGTCCAATGCTTGATACCAGAGCGTGGCAGGAAGCTGGCTCTCCCTGGGGTGGGAAGTAAAATGCAGAGATTCTCCTGGCGTCCAGTGGGGAGGAACCCAGGCAGGAAGAGAGTCTGGAAAAGTCACCCAAAAAGGGTTCGAGGTAGGGTGCTCGTAAGGGCAACAGGTAATCCAAGAGCGTCAAATACTTTCTAGTGGCACCGAGTAATGTTCTTTTTCTGTGGTACAGAGGAAAACACAGGGAAAGGAAAAAAATCGCTGGACTAACTCTAGGCTCAAGTCTGGATTTGTTTCTAATAAACAAAGCTTCAAGGGGTTGAGAACCACAGTCAGGTTCTGTTTCAGGGCCAGCGAGACCCCTTTCATAACTTAGCTTTTAATAGAGCTTTTCAGGCTTTGTAAGTAAAAACGAAAGTTAGATCACTGAAAACACATTACTGGAACTGGTGTCCCAGGAGAAAAGCCTGATACCAACCATCATGAGTTACATCAACACAAGGAGTCTCTGTTAGTCCCTAGAAATGTTTTGGGTCTAAAGGAGAAAGCCTTGGAAACATCAAGAGGTCTGTTTATGAGGTCACAGCTGGGGACTGACTGGGAAAGGCTTCAAAATACCCAGAGGACTCTAGAAGAGTTATTTTAGAAAGCTGATTAAAGATTAAATGAGTTAATATATATCGAGTGCTTAGTACAGGTCCTGGTACACTATGAACAATCAGCAGATAAATATTAGCTACTATTACTAATGTTACTTCACTATTCATTGCTTGAATTTAAGAAATGCAATTTTAACTGAGCCATAAGGGTAAACCCAGAAAATGTTAGAGGAAGGAACTTCCCCGCCTTGTTTAGCTACCTCTAATTTTTTGAAAGATGAACTTGTGAGAATCAGAGACGGTTCACGAAATAGCCAAGATCACGCAGTTAGTACCAGGTGGGGGTTTATGTTACGGCTGTCAAATCTCTGACTCTTGACACACTTTGTATTTTTAGGTGCTGTGAGGTGGTAACTAATGTTTTAGGTTCATGATTGAATTCACTTTTTAATAGTAATTGAGCTATTTCTTGGTATGGAGCGTCATGTTAAGTCCGTTGCAGGGAGGGTGCTGAACACAGCACAGAGGGGTTTGAAGAGGAGAGGACAGAATGTCAGTTCTAGAGAATCTTCTCTCATTCTGGCAACAAAGAGCAAAAAGAACTTATACTACATCTTTTAACACAAATATAGCTTTCTGGCTATGTCTCGGATCCATCGGGCAATCAGACAAGTGTGTTGCTGCATTTGTACAGAGCTTCTGCAATTAAAGTCCACAAGAATCGCAGTATTTCAGCCAGTGGGGTTTTGTGGCTCTTTAGCGTGTGAACAGAGGAGGCTGAGCCAATAAAGGCTGGTATTGCACGATACTAGTTGGAAGGTATAAATGCAATGGTGCTTTTGAAATATATGCTCATGACTGACATGTATCCATATGATATTTTAAATATACACACAATATAAATGCAGAAGCTGATTTGTGTAATAAATACTAAGGTAATGAAGATTTAAAATATGTTGCTACATCTGGCTAGATAGATATGTTTTTATTTTTACTTGTAATATTTGTATGCATTTCATATCCATGGGCATATACACATATATACATGTTATATATACAAGACACTATCATAGATTTGAATAAAATGCATGCAATTTTGAGGCAATTGCCATAGAATGAAAAATGAGAAGCTTATTAAGTTGAAATGGAATTTACAAGAAAACAATATAGAAAGAGGAAAGATATTCTGAACATTTCATGCTTCAAGAATATGTAGTTAATGGGTTTCTAGCTTTAGCTGATTTGAATGTATGAAAGAACATTTTAGTATAATTTTTATGTTATTTCCTGAAGATACCCCTCCTGATTTTAATTCCATTTGACATCTTCTGGGCCATAAAATGTTTTTTAATTGCCTTTTTTCATGATTTAAACATGAGAAGATTGAGGATTAAGAAAAATAATTTTGCAATTCCAACAAAAGTAGAGCTTTGGGATTATAACCCATCATTTACTGTAAAACGCACTTGGTTTCTGGATTTAGTCTCTGGGTTCTTCCTGGATTTATCTTTGATTTCCTGCTGGTAAATGTTTTGTTAAATGGATAAATTATGGGCATTTGTGCTGTGGAAGTTTTCCAGATGATGCTGTAATTCTTCTAGGAATTATGTTGTATTCTTATTATCCAATGTGTTGAGCTTGAAAACTTGCCCCAGAGAAGGCTCAGCCACAGGGGTGGTGGGACCATCCAGGGAGAAGGACAGCCTTGACCCCTTCAGGGTATGAAAGGGAAATTGGGTTAGAGACCTGGCCTCTGATTTTTGTTTGCCTTAAATTCACCTACAAGGGGGAACATATTTAAAGGACCAGTACATATATATTTTGTATATTAATATATATTAGTACACTGATATCTTATACTTTGAATGCCTACGGCCTTGGTATGAGGGAACATTACAAACTAAAGCAACCATATCTGAGCTCTACGGGAAGCCTTTCAACTGCCAGGCACCAGGAGAAAGAACAGGACACTTAGATAAGTATTGTACATGAACTGCCTGGAATTAATTCCCATTTCAGAATCTTAGTCTGATAGAGCACTCTGATTAAATATTAGGATTGTTTAGGTCTGAGTGTCCTGCATAATCAATGCTACATTCACTCGATGCCAAGTCATTTGAAAAAGTTTCCTATGAAGAAATGTAATTCTAGAGTTCACGTGAAGAATTGACATTGCTCTTTGTAAATGTGAGGAAAATTTAGGTTTTGATGGGTTTTATTGTAGTATTTAAATAAAAAACCAACAAAAAAACCTTTACAACCCAAACAAGAGTTTCTCTTCTGAGGTCAGGGCACACGTGCGCACGGTGGCAGGAATTTCTCATGAACTCAAGCTCAAAAGGACATGGCAAGACAGATGCTGAAGATTGAATTATTTCTATGGAAATGGGTATGAAACTGATAATAAACAGTGATTCTGAAGAAATCGACTTATTTATCTGCTCCGATTTTAGAGTGCCTGTTTTTTCTTATCAAATACGTCAGTGGAATACCTCTGAGGAATGCATTCCCCACCTGGGTCTGCATGGCAGTTTCTCCAGAAAACAGAGTCTGTTACCCTTTCTGTTGCCCTGATGAGATTACCTTCTTCACTTCTGCCACGGAAACCAACCCTTCGTCTTCAGGTGGCTCTTTGTAGGGAGGCTGGTCTCCGTTTTGATGAGAAGATTCCTCTTCAAAGACAGGCTGGGGTTATTAAATGTTTGATATTCAGCTCTGAGACGGCTCCCTCGTCCCTCATCTTCGTGGAAGTTGGGGGTGTCCATGTTTAGGACGAGGTTGTGTAAAGACAAGGACCCGGTCATGCCCTTTAACACGCTGTTCATACTGCTCGGCACAGTGTTGGGATTTGGTGGCTGTTTTACAAATGAATGACTCCATAAATAGATAAATCAGGAACTCTGATGAATATAATGCTATTGGCAAAATCTGCCCCAGCTAATCGCATCTACTGGTCATTAAAAGAGCAATAAAACTTCCATTCATGGGAGGCAGGTTGGATCCAGCCGTCCACAGCCTTCTCATCTAGCCTTCGGTGGAGTTCAAACTTTCTTCTCACACTCTGAGCCCTGAAAGCTGGATCTTTCCCCTTCAGCCCACATGCCCACCCTCACTCAACTCATCTCCAACTCCATGAGACTTGAACTCTTCAACTCAGGGAGAAGCTTATTAAAAATGAGATTTCCCTTCCCTTCGTGACTCTAACACACAAGCCTGCGTCTTCCTCCCGATTTTCTGCCCTGTGTGTCTGTGCTGCCCTTTCTGGCATAAGCATCTCCCCGTCTCCTGAAGGCTCATGTCGGTCCAGGGCACAGGTGTCTGTCCTTCCTCCCTGCCGAGCCTGGAGGCAGCCCTGCTCTGTCAGGAGTGAGCGCCCTCTCCCACTCTCTCTGCAGTGGGACACCCCGAGGACCCCAGCACTCTCGACACCCAGGTCTCCTCTCCCACTCACCGACTCACTGGATGCGGGGAGGGGGAGCCAGGATCCCGCATTTCATTTGCGCGCCCACCCTCTCCGCATCCCAGAAACACCTTCATTCTCTTAACACTGTTCCAACATCTCTTACTTACATTACAGAATCAGCACTTTATTAGTTTGCTAATGAACGCGGAACGTTCATCTTGTCTCCCTTGCTCCGAGCTCCCTGAGGGCACACGGCTTTGCTCCTAACTATTACGGGGCTTCTAATGACATCTTAAGACACCAATAGGGTTTGGTCGGTGGCTGTGGAACAGAGCGGTGCTGGGAGGCTCCATGGGTGCCACGCCCCATGATTTTGATGGAGATAGGATGCTCTGAGCCAAATAATTTGCCATTGACTAACAAAGAAAGAAAAATAAGCACAGGAATAATAACTGCTAAGGGACCAGGTATTTGTTGATAGACTTATTTGTTGAGAGTAGTTTCTTGAACTGTCTGTCTGAGTTGTAGGGCCAAGGTTTTTTAAGGCTAGAAAAAAACAAGGTAACATCCGGCTTATTTGAAAAATTATTTTATTGACTGTCCTATTTTGGAATCTATGGCCATAGACAATAGCAGTATATTTTAGATTACAGATTCCAGAACCCCTAACATGATGGTAAGGTAAGAGACTATAAAATTATCTTCAATTGGATACCCTATTTACCTTGGTTAATGGAAAAATTTGGATGTCATTAACTACATCTCTATAAATTATTTAATTTCTCTTCTCCTGCCAAAGTTAGGCTCTTGTGTGGAGAGTGGAGGGGGCAAAGGGAAGGGAGAATGGCTGGTTGCCCTGACAGGACAGGACAGGTGCCCTCCCAGGGGCTCTAGGCTCTGAGTGTCAGTAAGTTTCAGTCCTATATGGTCCTTTTGTCCAGTCTATTCATAATGTTAACAGAGTCACCATAATTAATAGCTTGTCTGTATTCAGATATATTATGGATTATAAAATGTATAATGAATTATGCTGAATTTTGTACCTGGAAAGACGACCAGAAAAAGAAACTCTGATGCTAAATTAACCAAATTGTCATTTCAAAAATGGTCCATTATTGGCAAGTGCACAGTGACTCGGACTGGTGACATCTTTTTTTGTGATTCATGTGTTTTCAGTTTTTTTCCCCCTTTTTCCAGCTCTTCCATAACTCAGCTTCACAGGAGGGGAGTCTGTGAAGGGTGAGCCCTCCTAGCACAGGGCTCGTCCCCGGTGCCACACTGTCTTAAAGCGAAGCAGCCCAGGGAGCACTGAGCACGCTCATTAATCACAGTGTGTTTATTCTGGGAAAATGAACCCTCAAGTGACAGGGAACCATGTGAATAGGTGTTAATTAACACCATCCCTTACTGTATGCATCTTCATTAATTCAAATAAAATGCTCATAATACCAAAAGATAAGGAGAGAGTGGTAGATAAAAGGAATTACAGAAAAAGAAAGCTCTTACGTAACAGTCTGGCTTGGGGGAGCGCTGGGGACAGGAGCATCTCTACTGCCATAACTCTTCTGCTATTTGCTGTTGGGTTGGAGCAAACGCAGTAAGTGTCTTTAGGCTTGTTTGTTATTTTTTCTTTTCTCCTTTAACCTTGATTTTCCAGATTGAACACTGTCATGAAGCTTCGTAAACAAATTTGCTCCAGTGAGGATGATGCTGGTCTCATAAGTGATAGATAACTCAATGCTTTGAATTCATTTTTCCAGTGTTCTTTAATATTAGAGACAATAGTATTATTATAAAGAGACAAAAATATAGCTTGTCCTCTTAGCATCTGATGTCGGCAACTGTTTTTGTTCAGAATTAGCCATTCCTATATCTTCAGAGAGTATAATCGGCCACTTGTACTTTTTAATAAGTATGACTAAAACTTAATCACAGTGTATAAATTCAGTATTTTGTTTGATTAGCTCTATATAGAAACATACTTTTTTATGGCAAATGGACTTTGACTTTATTTTACTAGGTACAGACAAGTTCTGTAGCAAAAATAAAATGCTGTGTCCTTAATAGTCATTTGTAAAGAGCAGAGCTATGGGCTTCAGCGTCTTCCTGCTTCTCACCTTAGGAATCCGTGCCTCCTCCGTGCACTTTGGTAATGTTATATCCCTGCTAGAGATTAGAAATACTGAACCCTGATGACGCCACATACAGAAATTTCCGTATGTTTCTTTATAGCCAGAGAAGACCATCCTAATACCCTCTAAGCAGGCGCTAACTTCTTCTCCATCAGTGGGATGTATGTGTATCATTTTCTTACGATGTGCTTGGGTACGTTTCTTTTCTGAATGGAACAAAAGAGCAAAATCTTTGTTTTGCTACTTCTGCCGTGGGTGAAGGAACGTCAACCTCGTCTCGAGCTCTAGCCTGGGCCCTCTCAGAGGTCAGAGAACTGAGATTAACTGACAAGTCTTTTTTCCCCAAATTCGGGGTTTCTAAATAATTTCTTTGACATTCAGTAGGGTAAAAACCCTTGCCATTTCCTTTGCCAGTGATCAGCCTTTACTGATGTTAACAAGTTATGTTATTAGTTTCTTCTTGGCTGTCTTTTACAGCAATTCATAAAGTTATTAAACAGTTGAAAAGACACGTGCGTATTAGATATCAGCTATTTGTTATTTCACACATAACCAACCGGAGGCCCACAGATGTGATGTCAGGTGCTTAAGATCAAAGGACAACCTAGGCTATCCAGACAGATAGAACTTCCAGGATAAAGTGGAAAACAAAACTTGAGATTGCTTCATGGAGCCCTTTTAGTGTCCGTCCTAACTCAAAAGACCTCGTCCAGCTTCATCTCCTGGCTGCACGGAGTGGACTCAGGCCCCTGGGTGGTGTCTGCTGCGACATTGCCGTGGGCAGGAGCAACTCCTAGTCTTTTCGGAGAACTATCACTTTTGAAAACTTGAGTAGCCAATCATGATCCTGCCTGTTTAAAACATTTCTGAGTTATAGTACTAATCTGAAGCTAGGGGATCAACAACTACAGGCCCACATGGGTGAGAAAACACATTTAGATTAGAGAAGGGGTAGGTAGGGAGAAAGGCTGAGGAAGTCCTGCCTGTGAGATGCAGTGTGGGGTACACGGCACACGTCCCGGGTGAAGGACTCAACTACAACTAGGGCTTTGGACTTGACCTTACAAATGCAAATCATGTAACTTAATCATATTAACCTGAAATTAAAAAAATTAAGAACAAACGCGCCTGACAATAAAATGTTCAAGCAATCTTGTTCTATGTACATCGGGCTATAGAGGATTTCTGCTTCTCCAGGACTTCCTGGGAGCACAGTGAGGGGAGGTCAGCAGGTGTCTGCAGAATGGAGCTGAGAGGACGCTTGCATTCTTGAATTATGTTTTTATTAGATGACCTGTCTAAGGTCTCACATTCTTATTTTCTTAGTATTCCTAAATTTTCAATATATTATGTTGAATCATTTAGTAATTGTTACAAATGGTCAAATAACAGCAATTTCACATAATTCCATCTATTTATGTAATGGGAAATTTCTGGAGTTCTATGTCAAAATGCAGATTCTTAAACATATTGACAATACTTAAGAGACTTTCCCAGGAATATCGGCAATAACTAGGTATGTCTTATACGGAAAACGAATTCAGAGGGAAGGACAAAGATGCCCAACGTTTGCTTAGCTATTCACTGGGGTGACCCTTTCCTGAAACACGGGGTTTTAAGTTACCAGAAGTCTTTTTCAGACAATACATATTAGAAAGTCACCCAGTCTACGGCAAGATTCTCATTCATCTATATGGAGGCAGTAGAGAGAGAGGACCAGGTTGTTCACAGTGTTCAAATGGTAATAAGCTGATTGTTGAGAAATTAAATATGGACCTTTGAGAAACCAAAGATGAATCGGTCCCTTCTCTCTCGTTAGAGTCTCACAGACACATGATCAAGGCACTTCATTACTCTTCTACTGGATAACTGTACATAAATTCCATATATATCAATTCTTAACACTGCCAGTGATTCCATTTGATTCAACCAGAGGACTCAGAACGCTGGCCATGTGCCAGGTGTTGGGTCAAGTGCTACGGAGTTTTCGGACTGAATTGTCTCTGACCTGTTGCTTAGCCCCCAAACAAAAAAGCAAATAAGGAATGTAAGAAGGACTTACTTTCCATCATTTAATTCGAGTCACGTAACTTATTAACGTGGTTACAGGTTTGTTTCAGGGTTGGTATTTGCATGTGTTTCTTCTTACCTGAAGGATCTTATCACCAGGCTGCAGAAGGTTTGATGCTGGCCCATCAGGCTGAACCCTAGTAACAAAGATACCCTATAAGTCAGAAGTAACAGAGGTTAGGATTCTATTACCAGTACTGGGGCCTGCTTAAATAAATTTTCATTCATATACAAAATAGCAAAAACAGATTAAAAGCAATTTATACACGTAAGCTTCTGCAGATCATCATTGTATCTTAAGCAAGGTATCACCACTCTTTTTTTTTTTTCTTTTGAAACAGTCTCATTTTGTTGCCCAGGCTACAGTGTTGTGGCATTAGCCAAGCTCACAGCAACCTCAAACTCTTGGGCTCAAGCAATCCTCCTGCCTCAGCCTCCTGAGTAGCTGGTACCTTGGGCACCCACCACAATGCCTGGCTAATTTTTCTATTGTTAGTAGAGATGGGGTCTTGCTCTTGTTCAGACCGTTCTTGAACTCCTGAGCCCAAGGGATCCATCCTCCTGCCTCAGCCTCCCAGATTGCCGGGACCACAGGCAGGAGCCACTGTGCCCGTCTGGCCACCACTCTTCAAGTCAAGTTTATAAAAAGCAACATATTTGCTTGCAAAAAAGAGATAATTTCAATTTGTAAATTGATCTCATGATATATCTTTAATAATTCCTTTCTTAAATCATGTGGCATATGATACTGAACCATCTTTTGTATAAATTCTGAATTTGTTCTGCTATCCTACAATAAAAATGTCTTCTCTAGGTTATAAATGTAACGTATACCTTAAAAGCTTTACTAGAACCATAGCAACATACTGGTTTATTCTGATGAGTATTACTTTGTATGTTACTAGAATTTTAATAAAAAATGTATACGAACAAATTAAATATAAGAAAAATTCAATGTGCATTTATTTTAAATAAAGTTTATATCTACAAGACTCATAAAACCTCTAACTTGATTCAGTGTATAGAAAGTCAGATGAATTTTGCTGAGCATGTATACGATTGAACATCTACCACGAGCTGGGCCTTGATTGCTAGGGAAACAGATATACAGAACAGAGCTTCCCACTAGCTCACAGTCCAGTGCACAGGTCAAGAAAATCAGCAATTACAAAACACGTGACAAGTGTTATGGTAAAGGTATCAGAGATGGTACACACATCGCACCCAGCTTAGCCCTGGTGTCAGGGCTTCCAAAAGGAAGAATCCCTGATGGTTGGATTACAGAGGGCGTGAAAGGCTCCATCCAGACACGGGGGAGGAGAGCCTGTAGAGCAGCGGTTCCCAATCTTCCTAATGCCGCGACCCTTTAATGCAGTTCCTCCTGTTGTGGTGACCCCTAACCATAAAATTAGTTTCGTTGCTACTTCATAACTGTAATTTTGCTACTGTTACGAATCGAAAGGTAAATATCTGCTATGCAGGATGTATTTTGTTGAGAACCGTTGCTATAGATAGAAGGATGGCACACACAGCGGGGAGGGCGCCTTTCACATTGGGGAAATGGCACGTAGTTCTATCAGACCGGTGTGGTGATGACAGGATGGGAGTGGAGGGGGCAGGAGGTCATCAGCCCAGTGAGGACGTCAGGGCCAGATCAAGACGGGCCTTTCCCAGATCTTCCTGTGAATTGGAGGAGTCACTGAAGGGTTTTAAGCATGATGCTAACACGATTTTAATTGACATCCAAAGAGTGAACTGACCTAAAGATTAACGAAATGAAGTGTCCTTACAATGGAATATTATTTGGCGATACAGAATGAAGTTCTGAGACAGGATGTGGCTCGGGTGAACCTTGAAAACATTCTGCCAAATGAAAGAAGTTGGCCACAGAGACCACGCGTTATACGATTCCGTTTATATAAAATGTCAGAAACAGGCAGAAACAGGCGGTGGCTTAGCCTTTGCCAGGGCTGGGGGAGCAAGTGTTAGTGTGCATGGGTAATTCCTTCCAGATAATTCCTTCCTCAACATCCACAGCAATTATCCTGGGACACCAGATTTTTTCTTTTCTTTTTGTTACTTATTTTTCTACAAAGGTTGTGCACTACTTATAACATTAAGAAAATAATGAAAACTTAAAGCAAGTTTAGGGTAATGGTGGCATTATTAAGAGTGATACTTTAACCAATTCAGGTGCACACGTGGTCAATTCAGAAGAAAAAAAAAGAAAACTAGCTGTTTAAAAAAGAGCCATTAGATAAAGATCAATGATTAAGTTGCCAGACCAGTGAATGGCTATGACATTAAATATAGTCCCTGCTGAACACATAGCTGTCATACCCCATCAGCAGAGGAGACAGTCTATATAATCAGCTGCCGGTGGCCCCCCTTTTCCTATTGGGGTCTCTGTATAACAGGCAGAATAACACTGCTGCCCAGAATAAGCCACTACATCTCTGGTTGCGGGAGGTGAAGTTGCTTTGACTTTTTTTTTTTTTTTAATCTCAGCAGTCAAAGTCTCTGATACCCACTTAATTTTGATTGCCTTTCTTCAGCTCATTGTACAGGAGCAGTTTTAATAACGTTTATATGAGTCCAGACCATAGGAGCTGAATTACAGCCATCACGTCTGCAGGGCTGGGAGGGAACAGCGAGTCTCCACCACCTGACTGCTGACAGAGTACAAATGTGGTGTCTGTGGCAGGTGTAATTTCATCCAACACATACTACTCTGCAGGACTCAACCGCTGCTCTGAAGACACACTTCGACACTTACTCTTAGGGAGGCCTGAGTCTTCCAAGGAATTTATTGCTTTTTTCCTAAAGCTTTATTATTTCTTTCCAATCAATAAGCTTCATCAACTCGGAGATTGCTCCTGCCCATTGGTTTAGTTTCGTCTTTACTGTATATTATTATATATTTTATCAGCCGGCATCCTTCACGCTGCTGAAGCAGAAAGCAATGTCCGATGCCTGACAAAGGTCTGTGGTATCCAATATCTGTGGAGGTGCAGTGTTTCCCAAAAGACTGCCTGCAAAGGTCAGTGCCCCAATTTTTCACTGTATTTGTGCATATAAATAACTTCCATATAAAAGAGAACGAATAAATCTAAACCCATTTTGTGGTCTCTGTTATGATGAATATTGATGAGAAATATAAAAACTGGACGCTGTTTTGAAAAAGCTCATTCTAGCAAGGTCACCCTTTTATCAACTCATTTTATTGTGAATCTTCAAAGAATACTTTGGCATTGATGACAGAATTTGGTGGGGAATCATCAGACTGTATATTTAAAAAGTTTTTTGCATAGTCTAAGCAGTATTTTTTTATTGTTGTACTGTCTGGAAGCTTGTCTCCTCACATCCAAACAGGAAGCCATCATTGTATGTATCAAATATCCAAATAATGAGATTTTTTTCAATTTTACAACTGCTAGCAACAGCTAAAATATGTTCAATTTCTATATATTTGGCAGAGTGCTAAGTGTGGGATAAACTATCATCTATTACATTCAAAACTGGTGAAACAGCCAAGACCCCAAAATAATAGTGAAAGCGTCTTGCCCAAGGGAGAAACACCCCCATAACTCTCTTTCTCAGGGAGGCCATCTGTATTAGTTTTCTATCAGTGCTGTAACAAATTACCACAAATGTAGCGGCTTAGAACATCATGAATATCATATCACAGTTCTACAGGTTAGCAGCCCAACACAGGTCTCACTGGGCTGAAATAAAGGTGTTGGCAGGGGGGCTGTGTTCTCATTGGAAATCTCTAGGAGAGAATCCATTTCCCTGTGTCCTATAGCTTCTAGGAAATGTCCACATTCCTTGGCTCAGGGTCCCCTTCTTCCATCTTTAAAGCCAGCAATGGTGCATCTCTCTGAACATTTTTATTTTTTCACATCTCCCTGTGACTTCAGCTGGGAAACATTCTCCATTTTTAAGGATTTATGTGATTACATTGGGCCCATCTGGACAATCCAGGCTAATCTCCTCATCTCAAGGTCCTCAATTTCACCATATCTACAAAGTGTCTTTTGCCATGTAATGTAACATACTCATGGTTCTGGAAATTAGGATTTTTTAGGGAGCCATTCTTTTTTCTTTTTTGAGACAGAGTCTTGCTCCGTTACCCAGGCTACAGTGCCGTGGGATCAGCCAAGCGCAAAGCAAACTCCAACTCCTGGGTTGACGCGATCTTAGGGGCCATTTTTTTCCTGTATACTACACCACATAAGTAGTGGTTAAGAGTATCGCTCTTTGAGTTACCTGCCTATGTTCACCATTTACAAATTAGCAACCTTGGGCAATTAAGTTTTATGTACTTAACTTATCCTCATCAGTAAAATGGATATAATAATGGGACCTACCTCATAGAATTATTGGATGAAGTGACTGAATACATATAAAATACTTGGAGTGGTGGATGCAACTATAATTATTGAGAGTTTGAAAGTCAAGTTACAATTCAAGATCTTTTATCCAAAGCCCACATTGAGAGTTTTGTCTTTAATTATACCAGATTTACTGGCAGGAAATTATTCTTCTTTCCTCTTGGCTTAGAGTGTATTAAAGGGCCAATATTTGCCACTGTTCCCTTCAATGCCTGGCTTATTTAGGGAAGGCGATGGCAGGAGGGCTGGACAGAGGTCCTATCATCCAGGGTTCCTTGGTGGGCTCACAGTGACGGTGGTTCAGTTGTAGTTTGCCCTCAGCTGTGGACATGATTCCCATCTGGAGGGCTTTGTAATGGTTCTTAGTTAACTTGATGGGACTATTTCCTTTGTAGCTTCAAGTTGGGTTTCTACAGCATTGGCCGCTAGAATCTACTCCTGTTAGTGGCTGGCAGCTGGGTGTTTTCCCAACACCTCCACCTCTGCACAGCGTTCCAGGTCTGCAGGGGCTTGAAGGCGCAGTGGTTTTCCCCAGTTCCACCTCTAGAGGGCGTCTCACGACGGAGCGGCATGGCAGGTGCTGAAGGTCTTTCAGAAGC
Organism: Galagoides demidoff; assembly: GCA_963574575.1. Lineage (NCBI taxonomy): Eukaryota > Metazoa > Chordata > Mammalia > Primates > Galagidae > Galagoides > Galagoides demidoff. The sequence continues at coordinate 33,493 of CAUYQV010077525.1, forward strand.
AGCTCCTCAAACACCGGCATATGGGGTGTCTGGGGCACACACAGACCCTGTCCTCTGAACCCGTATGTTTGAACCAGAGCTAATCTGGAGAGGTCCGGTTGGAGGCTCACATCGGCGTGACTCGCTGCCACTTCCTATTTCCACCCCATTTCAAAACCAATCTTTATTTAACTCATAAATGGTTATTCCCAAAGTGCCCATTATGGGCTTATAAAAAGTATTGCAGTTCATAACTAATTTTGAAAAAGGATGAGTTTGGGGGTGGGGGTGCTAGCATTAAGATTTGACCTTGTCTTCCTGGTCACCTGACCTCTACACCTCTGGACATAAACTTTAAAGGACTTATGGAAAGTTAGTCTATAAGGCCAACATTCAACATTCCAACTTTGGAGGAGAAAGAAACTTTATCTGGCTTTTTAATGATGAAGGTGAATGATTGTGACAGTCTCAGCTATTGTAAATGTAGACACCAAAATAGAACTTGTCTTAAGGGACCTGCACCTTCAACTTATGAAATATGCTTTTCTTTAAAATTCTGAAGTCTTGGCTCTAGCTGAGGCTAAAACATTGGTTTCTAGGAAGACCACATCTCAAACAAAAATTGTATATTGTTACAATTACAATTCAGAAAACAGTTAAATATTATAGACTGCAGTATTTCATGCTTTCATATGATAATAAAAATTCAAAGAATGTTTTTGGAAGAAAAACTGACACGTGAAAACAGCAAAAGAGCCATAGATTCAAAACTTCTAAGGGGAAACTATTTTTTTTCCTAAAAATATGGTAAATGTTAATTTTCTTTCTCAAACTGGGCAACATTAATACAAAGCTATGTTGTGGCTTGAAGAAGCAGCATTAGACATACATCAGGGACCAATTTAGTTAGTCCCTCTGGTTATTAGAAGACAGCACACATCAAGGATAAAGGTATTATAAACAGTTCTTGCCATCAATCAAAAGTGTGATGGCAAAATATTTTAAGGTTAATAGCTGTTCATCAAATTTCAGGTTTTGAATAATTTGAGACCTTAGCAACCGAGAAATCTATATGCAGCAAGAGATTTTATCTCAGGGCCATTAGAAGTTGGAGAAGGGAAGTCAAGAAGGGATGGAGAGAGAGGGGGGCACTGGCAGGTGGATATGGTGCTGCGGGGTGTGGCTGGGCTTTAGCTCACAAGACAATGAACTGCAGAATCTGTAAAAGATGACTAGTTGGGAGAACTGCTTTAGAAACCTGGAAAATTCCAGAGAGAGCCACAAATAAAAATTCTGCAGTGGACCAACATCCTTGAAAAATTTCACAAAAAACTTATGTGGAGATGTTCAAAGGAATTTCTAGCTCTTTCACTATTTTTTTCATTAAACTAAATATTAAATTGGAAATTACTTTCTTGCATTTGTAATAAATTCATTATTAATAATAATAATGCATTGGAGCAACAAGGAGACTGATGTAACTCATAGAAAAGGTGGCATTATGAGGATATCTTGGTGGCAATATAGGGGAGTACTACATATAGCATCTTAGCAGAATAAATACACGGTTTGGGCTCGGCGCCTGTGGCTCAATCGGCTAAGGCGCCAGCCACATACACCTAAGGTGGCGGGTTCGAATCCCCAGCCTGGCCCGCCAAACAACAATGATGGCTGCAACCAAAAAATGGCTGGGCGTTGTGGCAGGTGCCTGTGGTCCCAGCTACTTGGGAGGTGGAGGCAGGAGACTCGCTTGAGCCCAGGAGTTGGAGGTTGCTATGAGCTGTGATGCCATGGCAC
>CAUYQV010077526.1:0-15348 GCA_963574575.1 Galagoides demidoff
GCATACCCCAGAGACACTGCAGGTTTGATTCCACACCACTGAAACAAAGCAAATATTGCAATAAAGTGAGTCACATGAAGATTTTGGGCTCCCAATCCAGAAGTTATGTTTTACTACATTGTAGCTATTAAGTGTGCGATAGCATTATATCTAAAAAAAGCAATGTAGTGTCAGTGACGTTCACTACCACTCCCACTTGTCTGGGCCTGGGACTGGCCAGGTCTCGGGCCCAGCTTGGGTAGGTTCTGGACACAGACTGCTATGCTACCTTGCTCAGGAACAGTTTCTCTTTGGTGCCTGAGGGCTATCTACTTTAGCTGGAGAGAGTGTGTGTGTCTTAGAGAGAGTAAACAGCCTTCTTAGCATAGATAGATCTTAGTCTTTTGCAGAGCTCATTAATCTTCAGCAGAGAGATGCCGTGAGGGATTCTGCAGGCAGGAGAGGAGACAGAGTCAGAGTAAGTTGAGTCCCTGATAGAATGTGCATGCGTTTTGTCTGCCTTCTCCTCCAGCCTAATATAAGACTGATCTCATGCTTCTCAACACCACAGGTTTAGAGACTGCCAATTCACCACAGCTCTCATCTCGTGAGCTCTCTCATGCTTGTTAGAACTAAATCCCTCTCCATGCCCTTCTCACCAAGGTGTTCCATCATTGAGCTACACAAGTATGTCTTATAATTCTCACTCCTCTTAGTCATAGGCTATACGGGCTGCTACAATGTACATAATGTAAGAATACTTTATTGTCAAAAATGCTAAAGCTAATCTGAGCCTTTAACAAGTCATATCCTTTTTTCTGGTGGAGGAGGCTCTTGCCTCTGTGTTGACAGCCACTGACTGATCAGGATGGTGGTTGCTGAAGGTTGGGGTGATTGTGGCAATTTCTGAAAATGAGACAACAATGAAGTTTGCCATATCAAAGACTCTTGTTTGTACAGAAGATTTCTCTGTAGCATGCGATGCTGTTTAGTTGCATTTTACCCACAGTCGAACCTCTTTGAAATTGAGTCAATCCTTTCAAACCCTATTGCTGCTTTATCAACTGAGTTTAGGTAATATTCTAGATCCTTTGTGGTTATTTCAACAGATGTCCATAGCATCTTCACCAGGAGTAGATTCTGTCTCAAGAAATCCTTTTCTTTCCTTATCCATAAGAAGCAACTTCTCATTCATCAAGTTGGATTATGAGATGGTAGCAATTTAGTCACATCTTCAGAAGCCATTTTTAATTCTATTTCTCTTGCTGTTTTCACCACATCTGTGGTTACTTTACTGATGTATTGAACCCTTCAAAGTCACCCATGAGGGTTGAAATAAACTTCTTCAAAACTCCTCTTAATGTTAATATTTTGACCTCTTCTCATGAATCACGAATGTTCTTGATGACTTTTAGAATGGCAAATCTTTTCCAGAAGGATTTCAATTACTTTTCCCAGGTACATCAGAGGAATTACTATCTGTGGCAGCTCCAGCCTTATGAAATATATTTCTTAAATAATACGATTGGAAAGTCAAAATGACTTCTTGATACCTGAGCTGCAGAATCAATACTGTGTTAGTAGACAAGAAATCAATCTTAATCTTGTACCTCTCCATCTCCGTTCTTGGTTGACCAGATGAATTGCCAATATGTGCTTATATTTTGAAATAAATCTACTTATGAGCAGTAGATCTCAACAGTGGGCATAAAATATTTAGTACGCCATACAGTAAACAGGTGTACAGTCATGCTGGCTTTCTTGTTCCATTTATAAAGCACAGACAGACTAGATTTAACATAATTCTTAAGGGCCTCAGGACTTTGGAAAGGATAAATGACTATTAATTGACTTTGACTTAAAGTCCCTAGTGGCATTAGCCCCTAACAAGAGAGTCAGCCTGTCTTTTGAAGGTTTGAAGCCAGACATTGATTTTTCTTCTGTGGCTATGAAAGTCCCAGGTGGCTTCTTCTTCCAATAGCAGGCTGTCTATAAGGAAAACCTGTTGTTTAGTGTAGGCACCTCACCAGTGATCTCAGCTAGATCTTCTGGATAACTTATTGCAGCTTCTCCATCAGCCTTTTCTGTTTCACCTTGCACTTGTGTTAATATGCTATGGGGTGGCTTAAACCTTGTAAACCAATCACCACTAGCTCCAAATTTTTCTTCTGCAGTTTCCTTAATTCGCTCCTCCTTCATAGAACCTCACACTGGATTAGACATTAGCTTAAGGAAATGCTGTGGCTGGTTTCCTCTTCTATCCAGACCTTCTCATCTGTCAAGGACCTAGATGGAGCTTATCTTTTTCAGAAAAACTATCCTAAGTATATATCTGCAATATACACTCATTTCTAGGTCCTAGACAAAGCTACATGGTACATGTGTCTATCCTGGTTCTTATCACACTGATTGGCTTTCCTTTTTTTTAGCTTTTTATAAACCTTTAGTCCATATTTCTACTCAAGCGACTAGAAAGAGAAAAAGAAGAAATTACAAATTTCCCTAAGTAGAAACTATCTTAATAGTCCACCATATGGAAATATTTAGTAGAGGATGAACATGGGTGAGAGTCACATACTAGGTCAAAGTATGCATTGACCAGATAACTTCTGAGGTCCTGCCAATAAAATACTCTATAATTCTAAAATAAATATCACATTTTATACTACTGGATAGGTTATAATTGAGTGGTTTGTAAAACAGCTACTTAAAACTAAAACTGTCACTTGGTGGGGTAGCTCATGCCTATAATTCCAGTGACTCAGAAAGCTAAGGTGAGAGGATCCCTTGAGCCCAGTTTTAGACCAGCCTGGACAACATAGTGAGACCCATCTCTAAAACATTTTTTTAAAACTAAATGAAAAGTTTTTAAAAGCAATTCTTGGCAACCACCAGAGCCATTTTCTCAGCTATCTTTGGCATTTCCTTATGGCATATTGGAAGATCCCAGTCCTACGCGCTGTGTCTATCAAGGTATTTGCTTTGACTATCAAGCTATCCTGGTATGTTGCTTAGGATAAGCATGCTGAAGCATACACTGAGGTAACAAGCAGATTGAATTTATATGAGTTAATATACAGCTCATTACAGGTCAGTCAGCTTTGCTGGGCAGCTCTCCCCCTAGGCTTGACTCCCAGACACTTCCATTTTCAACACATGGTCTCCATAGTCATCGCAAGAAGAGGAAATGAGAACACTGGAGATTGTGCGGGGAGGTTTGTGCAAAGGCCCAGAGGGAGCACACCTCACACATGGTCAGTAAGTGACCATAACCATGTCATATGGTCCAGCCTAACTACCACAGGGGCTGAGAAGCATAGTCATCATGAGGACCCGTGAGGAAGGAATGAGACCGGGAAACATCCAGCCATCTGTTGTACATATTTTCAGTCTGTTTAATTGTCCCCAGCCCTGGTAGGATTATCAGAATCAGCTCTAATTCTTCCTTTTATAAGGAGCACTGTGTGAAATTCATGGGGCCACTTAGACCAACATGACCCAAAGCTCAAGCTTAATAAAGATTAGTTATTTATTGGTTCCCTCCTAGTCCTGAAAGAATTTTATAGTGGTTGGTAATAAGTAATACAATAATTGTAACACCTTAGTAAAGTATGAAATTATTTACAAATTAGAATTAGAATTGCGTTGTGTTGACAGTCACCTTCTATTAATTTTGTTAATAGCTACCTTCAAATTATGTGTAAATAACAAAACAGAAAGCATCTTCTGAGATACTGACCCCCAAAAGAATAAATCTCTTTAGAAAGAGTCTCTGTTAAACATTTCTTCTTAATTGAACTTTATAACACCAATTACTTCACGCCAATATCTGGTCAGAGGTCAGTGTTGCTTGTGTTATCCAGGCTGGCTGATGGGAGTTCCCTGGAGCAGTTTGCTTCTTCAGCAATGAAAAATGCACAGATTTGGACTATCACTGAATATTAAGTGTGCCTTTGAAGACAAGTGTCAAGGAGGTGACTTCAGCTTCTCACCATACTAAGGAAATGACTTGAGGCAAAGGACAGGGGCTCTCCTTCTTTCAGATTAGAAGAAAGTAGAGGACCACATGAGATCAGCCAGTCATTTCCCGAGACTCTAGTTGAGGTTCATAAATAATAAAATCAGAAATAACTGTCTTTTTTCACATATTGGCACAATGTCTCATATGTATCTACCATATCCTAGGGGGTTATTTCTTACTCCAGAAAAATGTATGAAGGTTATAGTTGTCCTGTGTTCTAATCACTGATAATTGAGTGTTTCATTTGCAGTTTATTCATTCAATTTTTTAAAGCTATATATTCTGCACTTCCTAAACAAAGTTGGAAATTTTATATTGATATGCCTTTCAGAAGTTATTAATTCTGATCCTTTAAACTACCATATAGAGTCAATAATATGTTTGTATTCTGTTTTTTATATATTCTTTTACTGATTTTATACAAAGTTATAGTGATAACAGCAAAGTATTACAGGAGGAAATTGATGAACCGAGAAAGCAGTTAAGCAATTTGTCCAAAGCCACAAAGTTAGAATTGTTAAAACTGGCATCTAAAACTAGGCTGGCTGGCTCCAGAGTCTATGCATTATACTACACTGCCTCTTTATATAGTATAATACAGTATAACTTATTAACAGTATTAAAAGAAACATAAGTTTCTTTGTTGCTAATTCTGGATCCAATCTTGGTTCCAGGTCAGCTCAAATCGCTTTTGTGTTACAACCTAGCTACTCTTACTCTCTTCTTGCAAACGCTCTAATTTTACAGCTCTTGTTCCCCAATCCCTGCCCCACCCTGCACTTTAGTTGATTTTGGTGATTAAAGGGAACTGTTCATCTGCAACAAAAGCAAAAACATTTCTGCCGATAGCAAGAAGTGACAGCTGAAACAGCATTTAAAGTACATCTTGAATAAATGTTCAAAAGCGTAGCCTTAGGGCAATTTCCTGTTTTACTGGAAAATCTACTTTGCTAGTGTCTGATAAAATTGTATGAACAGTGGAAGCTTAATTCTCCAAGGCATGTTCTATGAAGCATTTGACAGCTTATCTGATGAAATCCACTCTACTACCGGTTCAGAGAGACCATGTGCCCCTCGCAGAGGAAGCCCTGTCTGAATGGCTCTTGTAGCCTTGGGGCCAATGTTATTCATTCCTAAATGAACTGATTAGTATTTCGTTGACTTATTTCCCAGCAATTGCACATGTGCTCGACATGCCAAAGGTTTCACATTCTGTATAGTGAATCCCCTCTCGAAAATGACTTGCGTGTGTAGAAATATGAATAGTATTAGAGACCTTTAACACTTTGAGCCTTCCAACTGATTCAAAAAAATTACAATTAAATCACTGTTTACACAAGACTGGATGAAGTATCAGTCATTTCTGGCAAATTATGGCAGGTGTAAGCCACTGTTCATAACTGGAAAGCAAAGTAGATGGCCCCAGGGCCTTGGGCCTGCTGCAAGGTGATAGAAAAGGGTATGATAAGAGAAAAATATGTCCTATCTAAAATTCTCCCCATTGCACAAATTGATGGTATATTAAGATTAATAACTCTTGGAATTCAAGTATAATCCCTAAATTGCCTACTCCAGAGCCAAAGATCTAACCCTGGTATGCCAGCTTATTCTGAGGTTCACTAATTGTCAAAGCTTATGATAGCTAACTGGTATCAGACACTGGACACTTTTTTCTCCAAGGAGTTACCACGAGTTGTGTGTGTGGGTGTGCTATACTTTTTACATCAAATGATGATCAGTAATCAACTCAAGTGCCCATCCACCCATGAATGGATTAATAACCATAGAACATGTATACCATGGAATCCTAGTCAGCCATAAAAAATATGTTCTATCTAAAATTCTCCCCATTGCCCAAATTGATGGTATATTAAGATTATTACCTCTTGGCATTCAAGTATAATCCCTAAATTGCCTACCCCAGATCCAAAGATCTAACCCCAGTATGCTAGCTTATTCTGAGGTTCACTAATTGTCAAAGCTTATGATAGCTAACTAGTATCAGACACTGGACACTTTTTTCTCCACAGAGTTACCAGGAGTTGTGTGTGTGTGGCGGGGGAGGGGGGGGTTGCTATCCTTTTTACATCAAATGATGATCAGTAATCAACTTAAGTGCCCATCCACCCATGAATGGATTAATAACCCGTGGAACATGTATACCATGGAATCCTATTCAGCCATAAAAAGGTGGAGACTTTTTTGGAGACCATTAACCTGGATGATGTTGCAGAACATTCTACTTAGTAAAGTATCACGAGAATGGAAAAGCAAGTATCCAATGTACTCAATACTAATATAAAAGCAGTAGATGAGCAAATACATTCCCACATAAGACAAAAACCCAGTTAAATTCAAGTGGCAGGAGGAAAAAGGGGGGAGAAGGAAGGGGGAGAAGTGTACTCTCACCTACAGGCACAATGTAAGGGTTTATGGCACACCTCCTGGGTATGAGGGGCAAAACTATAACTTGGACTTCTGTTAAAGATGCAAACACTGTATCCTAACTGTCTGTACCCTCCCATTATTCTGAAATTTTAAAAATGCTGATCAGGATTGATATTTATGACCTGTATAAATGTGATCCTTCCAAAATGATTTAAAATGCATCCTTTGGGTTAAGGCACCAGCACCCAGCACCAAGGTGAAAAATCAAACAGCATCATTTTAGGGTCCCCATAGAATTGTTCTTGAGGATTCTCACAGAATTATTTCCAAAGTTCCATAGATTTGGTTTTCGTTCACTTGGGTTTTGGTGTGCTGTCAGATTACAGGGGAGAAACATGAGGATGTTGACTACATTTACCATATAGATGCTGTAGAGAATACCGTTCCTCATATCACTCACAGTGGCCTCTTTCTCCAGGGTCTCAAGGTCCTTCTGCTTCTGAATCAGAAGCTTTTTGCCCTGTGAACACTATGAAGGGTGTAATTGTTCTTTTTCTTCCAGACATTGTAAAGTCAAAATTGCATCTCACCCACCCCCCAGCAAATGCCACAGAGATTCCAGTGAGCACTTTGTGGGCTAATCTCACTCCTGGCCCCATTCTACAGTTTTAATCTCAGGTACTCTTGGGATGCTTTTCCCTTTCCGCGTATTTGACCAGGAATAGTACTGAGCTTCAGGGGGAGCATTTTTAAGCTGCATTAAATTTCTCTAGAGCATATCAGGGTATAAATAAATGAATGATTGACTGCCCTGAGGTTAAGCTTACCCGTCATGAGTGCAATAAGGTGATTCTTGTGATGGTAGATAAGAATGAGAATGAGAATAAAAATATAGATTTTGATGATTATGAAGATCTGATAAAGTCAACGACATGCAAAATTTCTCCATTTGCTGGCTCAGCAACACCAAGGAAATTACTTAATTTCCCTGAGTCTTCATTTCCATATTTTTTAAATGAGAAAAACGTCTCTTACATTTTTGTAAATATTAGATGGAATAATTAATTCATTTATTCTACCAGTAGAGCAGCTACTATTCTATGCATAATAAACTGCTCTGCACGTTGGAGATAGAGCAAAGAACAAAATATGAAAGATCCCAACTCTTCAGAAACGTGCATTCTTGGCCAAGTCTGGTGGTAGCTCTCACCTGTAGTCCCAGCTACTCTAGAGACTAAGGCAGGAGGATTAATTAAGCCCGGAGGATTACTTAAGCACAGGCGTTTGACACTGAAGTGAGCTATAATGAAGCCACTGTACTTTTGAGCCATGCCACTCATGCTCAACAGAATGACACTCTGTCAAAAAAAAAAAAAAAAAAAAGATAAGAAAGTGGGCGGCATCTGTGGCTCAGTGAGAGGGCACCAGCCCCGTATACCGAGGGTGGCGGGTTCAAACCCAGCCCTGGCCAAAGTGCAAAAACAACAAAAAAATAGCTGAGCATTGTGGTGGGTGCCTATAGTCCCAGCTACTCAGGAGGCTGAGGCAAGAGAATTGCCTAAACCCAGGATTTGGAGGTTTCTGTGAGCTATGATGCCATAGCACTCTATTGAGGGCAATAAAGTGAGACTCTGTCTCTAAAAAAAAAAAAAAAACAGATAAGGAAGAAAGAAGAAGGAAGGGAGGGAGGGAAGGTAGAGCCCAGAAGTATATATTCTCACATTCTTGCTGGGCAGAGTGGATCACTCCTATAATTGTAGCACTCTGGGAGGCCAAGGTGGATCAATCGCCTGAGCTCATGAGTTCAAGACCAGCCTGAGTCAGAGACAGACCTCATCTCTAAAACAATAGCCTGCCATTGTGGTGGGTACCTATAGTCCCAGCTACTTGGGAGGCTGAGACAAGGGAATCACTTGAGCCCAAGAGGTGAGCTATGATGTCACAGTACTCTACGGGGGGGGCAACAAAGTGAGATTGTCTCAAAAAAAAATAATAGAAGTATGCATTCTCATAGAGAGAGACAGAAGATAAACAAGCCATAAACAAATAAGATAATTTCAAACAGCAATAAATGCTATGAATGCTATGATGGAGAAGTTGGTTATGTGAGTCTATCGGGAAGTTAGCATTGAGCTGAGACCTGAGCAATGGGTGGCATCATTTCTAGGAAGCAAAAGAAAGAGCATTTGGAAGTGTTCCAGGCACAGGCATCAGCAAAGTGAAAGGCTGTGCGATGGACGCACACTTGTTGCCACCAAAGAGCAGAAAGAAGCCCACCCCACCAGGTTTGAGTGTGGTGAGTGGGGACAGAAGTCCAGAGGCGAGGGAGATATACAGGGCACTGGCCCTGTGCTTCATACGTAGTCAGTCTTTATATATGGTAGGTACCAATTACTGTGCTGCACTATTTGTATACGGAGGCGGGAAAACAGAGATTGCTTAGTTATGTTTGCCATTCTCCACTGAGTTCTGCCATGAGCCAAGCTATCATTTAGAAGAGAGCACAAAAGTGCTGCAATGTTAATTCCCTACAGGGGTACACAAGGTTTGTTCTCTGTACATGAGTGTAAAGCAGAAGCCACAGTAAAGGCAGCTAACGGTGACATCAGTAACCTCAGGGTCCACACCAAAGTCCTGCCGTTCAAACCATCGGACCCTTGACCAGAGTAAAAAACTAGGCCTGAGAGCTGACGTGGGTTCGTCCTCACGCTTATTCATTCAGCAGGAATTACCTCACCAGTACCTCACCCTAACTCTAACCCTAACCCTAACCCTGACCCTAACTGGGCTCCATCTCCCCTTCCAGAAAAGATAATAAAACAGAACTGTGATAGAGCCTCTCCTCTCCAGGTATTTGATAATCACTAAGAAGACAAGACATATACACAAGAAGTGATAAAAACTTTAACTACAGCGCAGTGGGAACAGTCACTAGTGTGTGGAGTAAATAACAACACACTGCACCTGGCAGGCTGCACGGCGCCCTCGCTGACTCCTGTATAGTGATCTTTGCAGGGGCAATAACTACTTGTTACATGAATTAATACACTCGTGAGGGAGCTTTTAAAGAATATGTAATCTTTTGATCATTTTTAAGCATTGAAACTACAGCCACATGCTCAATAGTCTCAAATTCCCAGGTGGCCTTTGTTAAGTGAGAAAAGTCCAAAGGCCAAATCCACACAGGTGAACTGTCAGAAGCATCTAGAATTAGGTAAGATTATTTCCTGTTGCCATCTACAGAATGGGCTTCCTAAAGGTGAATGTGCTGTGTTAAAAAACAAAACAACAATTAGAGGGTCTTTGCTTCAGCCTTCCCTGAGAAGGCTAGAAAGTTCACAGTAGAGTACACTCCCGACAATGTTCCCGCAACAGTGTTTTAGGACCCCCCAAAGCATCTGTTGCTTATGTTTGGCAGAATCTGATGATCTGCAACCGAGTTCTTTTCATCAGCCATCACAGCTCATAGCATCATGGAAAAAGATGGCTGAATTCCCCTCAAATTCTAGAGGAGGCATAAATGTGGAAGGAAGATCTTATTTGTTTTCCACTGTAGGGAAAATTTATAGATAAGATAACAAGTAGTAGAGAGCGTACAAAAAAAAACCAAAAACAAAACATCTCTCTGGTGATGTGACTTCTTGATAACCTATGTGAGCTTTTATGAGATAAGAACCATTTGGCCATTTGTTGGGTTTGGGATTTTTGGTCTTCTTGTTGTTGTTCAGTGATCCTTGAGATCTTACTTAAAACATTCACCTCTAAAACCTTAGCACTTTTACATACCTAAAACTGATTTGTGGTGAGGTTCTGCAAAAGATTAAATGTTTGTTGATAAATATTCTGAATTTTCATTGGTTACTTACAGACCTTAACACTACCTTTAAAACAAGACCTCAACTAGACTTCAGAAACTTCATGTGATCTTGTGATTCACGTAGAACGACAAATACACTTGGCTGGATTTTTAATAAAATGCGAAACTAACACCAGCACATTAATATTTATAGAAGGCTGTAAATTCTTAAAAATTCAAACTATTTCCTTTAGTTATAATTTATTGTGGGAATGAAAAAAAGAGTTATTTTTTCAAACACACAGTATGCTCTGTAAAGTGGAGTCTTTCTAACAGGACTAGACTGAAATCAAGACAGCATTGCAACTTGATGTGCACCCCCCCAGCTCGCCCTGATCTGAGCTCCAGGATTTGGTAACACTCCTAGGCTTCCATAGTTTACATGACAAATACTTAGTTTCAAAGCGCAGATAAAAACAGAAGGGGGGTAAACAAGCTTTTTCAGAGTTCATAAATTTGTCCCATCCCACTGTGCTCCTTGGCCAAGAACATCACACCAGCTCTGAGTACGTGCTTCCAGAACCTCCTAGTACCTTCATTCAAAAACAACTCAGAGCAACTGCCCATGAACTTACATCATCTGGCTTGTAAGCGGTCTTCATGTGGTAAGCCCCAAATCTGCCCCACAGACTAAACCGAAAGTTTGCTGCACAAACTTGGGCAAGAGTCAAAATATAAATCACAGGTGGCTGTGGAGTTTGTGTAAGTGCCTGAAGGCCCCCCGGAGAACACATGTACACAAAACCTGCTTAATCTCAGGACCTGAAAGTAAAGCCCAGCGCCAGCCAGTAGGGGACCTGTATCCTTCTGAACCACCCGGTCAGTCCTAAGAAAAACTGTCTCCTTCCTGTTCACAAAGTGACAGCTGAGAGGAAAAACACAATTTAAGCAAAAACAGGGGTTGTATCAGCGTTTCAGGGACACCTCAGAGCACATCTTGACCTCAGATTTGTGTAGCTCCACAACACAATACGCAAAAGCCGCAACTCAGCCCACCGCTCTCTTAGGAGAGTAATTGTTTCCACAAGAGCTCCAGAAATCAGCCTCGTGAAAGGTCATCGTTTGTCACCAGGCACGGGAGCATCTGCTTCCTGAGCAATGGCTGTGGATGGCCAGCTGCTGGAACACATCTCAGAGCTGGGCTCGGAGGACTCCCAGGGCTGGACATCACACTGTGGTCAGTTGGCAGGAAGACTAGCCGCTCAGCCCCCCAAAGAGTGAGAACCCAGCCCCAAGGTTACTGTGAAGAAGGAACAGAGTGGTGGGGAAAAGGGAAGCGTTTGAAAGACCACAAGGTTAAGACCCACAGAAGTTTCCACGGCGGTCTTTTATGATGTTTACTCACTGTCTGGTAAATGAGAACAGGAATGGGTTCTCCCGGCCCTTACCCAGATGGAGGATGAACACCCAGAAGTCAGTCAAGATGTTACCTGGTAGGAAATTCTCTCTGAGAATTAAAAATAATCAAGTATTATTTATAAAATCGGAAAATAAAAGGAAGCAAAAATCAGGAAGAAGAAAGGAGAGAGATACAAGAGGATCAAGAGAAAAATGAGGGGGGTGTAGGAGATAGCTCCTCTTGAAAAAGAAGACAATTGAATAGCTCCTTCCAGGAAAAAAGTTCTGAGCACAGTAACTGTTAACTCTGCCCACACTAGGATGAAGCAGAAGCTCACATTTAAAAATTGAACTATTTTTTTATTTCTACAGGATAAAAGAAATTCAAGGAGATAGGATAAGAAGAATATTAACATTTGGGGGGTTGGCTAGGTGCCTGTGGCTCAATCAGCTAGGGCGCCAGCCACGTACAACTAAGGTGGCAGGTTCAAATCCCCAGCCCCGGCCCACCAAACAACAATGATGGCTGCAACCAAAAAATGGCCGGGCGTTGTGGCGGGCGCCTGTAGTCCCAGCTACTTGGGAGGCGGAGGCAGGAGACTCGCTTGAGCCCAGGAGTTGGAGGTTGCTGTGAGCTGTGATGCTACGGCACTCTACCCAGGGGAATAGCTTAAGGCTCTGTCTCAAAATAAATAAATAAATAAATGAAATAAAATACAAAAATAAAGATTGGAGCCTGAGCCTGCTGAAACCACGATGAAAAGACCCCTACTTAGTGATCTTGTCCACACCAACAGTAGTGAAGGTGGATGGCATTCCTGCCTGGATACATTGCTCACATGTGAAACCAGCCAGCAATGGGGAGTGGACAGTCCAATGACACCCAGGAGCATCCCCACTGCTTAACCCTGAGGAAACAGACTACAGCCCTGCCGCAGTCCCATGCCAGGAGCTGACTGGTCTACACACGGCAGAAGCTTGAGGATGAGCAGCAGCGGCATGGGATTCTTTGCTTTGGATGTTCCCACCTTTCTTCTTTAATCTTAGGTGTAAGACATGGTGAAGGTTGTGAAAAGTGTATCCAAGAGGTAACCCAAACTAGACAAACTATCAAAACTGTGTTATTGGTTTATGCTTATTATGAATGTACAGGAAAGCCTGAAAGAATTTGCATATATAATAACCCCAATATCAGATATGTGTGTCCTCCAGGGACCTGCTGTTTCCTACAATCCTTCTGAACCCCTAGAGCAGACTGAATTAGCTATGTGGTATCCTGATATCCCTAGAAAGACCCGAGTAATAACAGAAGGAATACCTAAACAAGTATTACCAACCTTTGATGCATGTCAAGTTTTTAATAACGTAACACTTGAGGGGGCATGCATGAATCTATTTTGGGAAAGGCGATATACTAAAAGAGATAATAAGTACATATGCCACAGATCAGGCACCTGTGCAGGGTGTGTGCACTGACCTTGAATAGTATGGCCATGTGGCCTTGAATCCACATGGATTCATCCCAGTGACAATACATTTAATAAATGAAGAAGCTCTTTCACCTTGTATCCCTGGAAATTGTTACCCATTAGATGGTAAGCCTCCTTCCCCTAGTTGTAACTGGGGAAATTGTTATCCACTGATACTAAATATAACCAACCCTTCTTATCCTAGATGGGCAAAAGGTGAAAGCCTTATGTTGAGAATAAATGTACATGGAAGAGACCCTATTGTAGGTATAGCAGTGAAAATTAAAATAAGCAAAAGAAACTCAAAGTCTAGGTACCAGGTTTTCTATGATGAATTACAACAACCTGCTCCAAATCTTCCTCCTAAAGCTAAAATTTTATTCCTCCACCTGGCAGAAAACATTGCTTAAGGCTCAGCACCTGTAGCTCAGTGGCTAGGGCAGCCACATACACCAGAGATGGTGGGTTCGAATCCAGCCCTGGCCTGCCAAACAACCATGACAACTACAGCCAAAAAATAAAAATAGCTGGGTGTTGTAGTGGGTGCCTGTAGTCCCAGCTACATGGGAGGCTGAGGCAACGGAATCACTTAAGACCAAGAGTTGGAGGTTGCTGTGAGCTGTGACACCAGGGCACTCTACTGAGGGTGACAAAGTGAGATTCTGTCTCAAAAAAAGGAAAAGAAAACATTGCTCAGTCTTTAAATATCTTGCTTTGTCTGTGGTGGGACAAGGATGAGCAGCAAATGGCCCTAGGAAGCCAGATGTTCCCTCCGATCCTACTCCTAACATCACTCACTATAAGAGCACAGTGGGAGTAAGCTTCTGGATACTAAAAACGTCCATCATAGGTCAATGCTCTGGTTTCGCCTGAGAAGGAAATAGCTTCACTGTCCCCGTGGGGAAGCTGTCATGTCTAGGCCTAAAAATATATAATGAAAGCACCAATAGTACTACCTGGTGGAGAAAGGACATAACTGAACTAAACCACTTGAGTAGATTCCCAAAGCTCAAAGTTGCTTGGGACTATCCAGGGATCAGCATTAACTGGGCAGTACCCTCAGGTCTCTAGTAAATCTGTGGACACTGAACCTACATTAAACTTCCTAAGGGATGGTACGGGAGTTGTATAATAGGCATGATCAAACCTTCTTCCTACTGCCCCTAGAGACTAAAGAACTGTTAAGTTTTCTTTTCTTTTTTTTTTTTTTGCAGTTTTTGGCCAGGGCTGGGTTTGAACCCGCCACCTCCAGCATTTGGGGTCGGCTCCCTACTCTTTTGAGCCACAGGCACCACCTAAGTTTTCCAGTTTTATTTATTTGAGACAGAATCTCACTTTGTTGCCCCTGGTAGAGTGCCATGGTGTCACATCTCACAGCAACCTCAAACTCTTGGGCTCAAGTGATTCTCTTGCCTCAGCCTCCCAAGTAGCTGGGACTACAGGTGCCTGCCACAACGCTTGGCTATATTTTTTTTAGACAGGGGTCTTGCTCTTGCTCAGGCTGGTCTAAAACCCATGAGCTCAGGTGATGTACTTGCCTTGGCCTCCCAGACTGCTGGGATTACAGGTGTGAGCCACTGCACCTGGCCTCCAGTTTATGCTTTGAAAAGACAAAGCATGATGTGAAAATAGGATTTAAAACTATGATTACAGGTTTTCTTTTTATAGTTGGAAGATATTTGCTTTTACCTTGCTTATTACCCTTTTTTTTTTTTTTTGCTGGGGCTAGGTTTGAACTTGCTACCCTCGGCATATGGGGCCCGGGGCCCTACTCCTTAAGCCACAGGCATGGCCCCTTATTACCTATCTTTGTTCAAAGGCATAGTGTCTGCAATAGTGATAAAAGAGAATGCAGGCAAAGTGTCCATGGCTCAACAATATTATCAAGTAGCCATGGATATCGATAATGAATGAGACCCCATTCCTGATTGATGGCGTCTCAAAGGGGGGAATGAGAAGGAGAAATAAATCTCATACTTTTCAGTGATCCAGAGAAAGAAGCAGGGAGGTGCAGAAGGACTTCTCCAAAGATCAGGACAAATCTTACACTGAGCTGAAATAACCTTGGAAAAAAACTCTTTAATAACAATACCCTGGTTTCTTTTTTTTTTTTTTCTGTACCCTTCAGATATGCCTTTTTTTTTGTTTGAGATGGTGTCTCAAGCTATCCCCCTGGGTAGAGTGCCATGGCATCACAGCTCATAGCAACCTCCAACTCTTGGGCTCAAGCGAGTCTCCTGCCTCCGCCTCCCAAGTTGCTGGGACTACAGGCGCCCGCCACAACGCCTGGCCATTTT